>PVKE010008436.1:0-47721 GCA_004027555.1 Craseonycteris thonglongyai | reverse complement strand
ACCAATGTAACCTCATCAAATTTAACAATAAATTTTAAAAAAAAAGCAAAAAAAAAAAACAATAAATATAAATCTTAAAAAAAAAAAAAAATTACCATGCAAGAGCTGGTTAGTTGAAAATACCAACAAAATTGATTAACGCCTAGTTAGACTGATCAAACAAAGGAAAAAGAAAGAGATAAAATACAAATTATCACTTTCAGGAATAAAACAGAAACTAACTATAGGTAAGGATAATAAAAGAACATCATCAACAAATATATGCTAATAAATTTGAAAACCAAATAAAATAGATAAATTTATGAAAGATACAAACTACTAAAACAATAAAAAATAAATATAATTCATTTATATCTATTAAAGAAATTGTTCATAATTTTTAAAACTTTGTATAATAAAAACTCCAGGTTCAGATGGCTTCACGCAAAATTTTATTAAAAATTAATACCAATTTTTCCAAAACTTTTTTAGAAAATAGAAAAGAATGGAACACTTTCCGTTGGTGTGATGTGAGATCAACATTACCTTGACACTATCACCAAAGATATTGTCAAAAAATTACAAATCAATGTTTCTAAAAATCACAGATGCAACGTTTTAAGCTCAAATATATATATATATATATATATATATATATATATAATTTTTTTCAATGTTTTTAGTAGTATTCTTGGTCTCTATTGACTACATACCAATAACAACCCTTTCAGTTGTGAAAACACAAAAGTAAGGCATTGCCAAGTGTCTTCTTATGGGCAAAATTATCCCCACTGTTAACCACTACAAAATGCATAACAACAAAATGTATAATTTAAATATAAGTAAAACTGGCTCCATTTGCAAATTGTATGTTTATTTTGTTGTAAAAATCCTCAGAAATATATGCAGAAATTGCTTAGTGAATTTAGAAAGATCACTGGAATAGAGGGTAAAATAGAAAACTAGATTATATAACACACATTTTAAGATTTATTTTGATTATTTTTGACAGAAACAGAGACAGACAGAGACACAGAGAGATACAGAGAGAACCGGGAGGGCCCAGAGTGGTTTCCATAGTTGCATGTCATCAGTTTTCAACATGGTTTTGTTTCACACAGGTAGGCAGTGGAGGCACAGGGCAGGAACTAGGCTGAGGGCCTCCCACGTGGGAGGCACGCCTCCTCGACTTAGGAGCCAAACCGGGGGTTGTGGGGGCTCAAAAACAAAACTGGGGCCTCCCATATGGGAAGCACACCCCAGTTCAGCATATAGGTCCACATGGTCCGGGGCTGGGATTCCATCCTTGGTCCCTGGGGCTACAAAGCAAATGCTTAACCCTCTGAGCCATCCCAGTTTCCCTATAACATATATTTTATATATTAGAAGCAAACAATTAGACATTGAAACTAAAATATTAAGAAGTTTATTATAATGACATACATCATTAAGTACTTAAAGATAAATAACAGAAGAGATATGAAAGTCCTCAATGTGAAGACTACAGAACATTGCTAAGTTACAGGTATTAAAGACCATGTTAACATTAATGGATTGAAAAGAAGCAACCCAGTCATTCACACAATGTGGTCAAGTAGTGATCATATAAAAATTATAACTGTGTGAAGGTTTATTGTTTGATTTAGTGACAAAATGCAGGTAAACTGCTTAGCATAGTACATGGTACATTGTAGGCTAACAGCACACATGTGAATGTCACCTATGATTGTTGTCAGAGGGCTACCAAGTCCAGGCTGGTGCTGCCTGCACTGTTCAACCAGCACTTTGACACAAGTATTGAGTTATAGAATAAATGTTTTTTGTTGGGGCACCAGTGACCTGAGATAGCCGTGAGTTCCCCCCCTCAAAGACTGCCTTATGTTCTCAGTACAGTAAGGGGTATTTAAGGGGAAATTTTGGCATTCTGCCTGGGGCTACCTAATGATTCCATTAGGTTTCATAGAGCCTACAGTCATCCTTGTGAGCATTATCAACCCAGGAATCAAACACCCTAAAAAAGAATGCTGGGCCACAACAATTTCAGTCAACAAACATGAATCACAACTGTCAGGGTAATTATCTAAAGAAGAAGACTGGAGACATTCTAGGGACAACCTATTGTTTAGGTTTTAGGGAGGGGAAAGTGGTAATAAAAGTGATTAAGACTACAGCACTGGGGAAGTGGAAGCAGGAGATTCATGAGGCCTATAGTATGGGTGCTCAACCCTACTTCAATTCCCCACTGTCAGTAGTAGGGTTTCACATCTATAAAACTAGTTTAAGATGAAAGCTATCACTGCAGTTGAAGGAGGATTTGGCCTCGGGTGGTGGTCAAGCCCTGCTTCAATTCCCCACCCTGTCATACGTTTGTTTTATTTCTGTAACATCAGAAAAGTATGAGAGGGTGGAATCATTAGTCATTGGTTTGGGGGCAATGCCCGAGATAAGGGGCAACTACAGCTCTGGCTGCTTCTAGCTGAAAAGGGGCATCATTGGTTATGATGGGCATGTCTCTTGAGATGGAAGTATTCATTAACACCTGAAAAAGACTTTTGTGCAATTCCAGAGGCAACAGTTAAGGATACAGCAACCCCAATTATGGGCTTCTGCATTGAATTTAACCAGAGCCTAAGGCTCTAATTTGGCTGGAATTCCAGCATATTGGGAAAACAGGATTGAGATTTGCCATTTCTATCAACTAATACTTCCTTGGTTATGATCAAAAGAGGGGGCTTCTTCTGCATTAGAGACTGGGAAGAGAAATTCCAACTTAGCTAGACAGATTGTGTCAGCCAGCATTCTCAGTCTGAGATGTTCAGTGGGTGAATGATCTTCCATGAGGGATAAGAGAGCAGTCCACAGATCCAACAGTTAAACTGATTATGCATCTCTGTGTAGGTGGAAACCCATGACAGGAAGGCAGCGCCTGCAACAAAAAAAGGTAGAGAAATGAGACAAGTAAACACTAGAAAGAACTATTCATGGTGACTCGGAGCTGCTGTCACTGTGTTTATTATTGAACAGCTTGTTTTAAGTTATCAGTGGAGGTACAAGTCCATGTTGACTTGTCAGGTTCAGGTGTCCCTCATACAGGAGCCCATTTCACTCGAGTGTGGTGTATTTACAGAGTTATTCTGACAAGCTCTATAGTCATGTGAGTGACTAGCAGCATGTCATGGAGACAAGTCCACTTCGCAGCTAGTGGGCTCTCAGGCCTTTGTTCCCCCCACATCTCAAGCAGCACTCTGTTTCCAAGTGGAATTGAGTGGAGTTGTTCTTCCAGAGCACATGGCAACTAGTCTCCGTGAAGAGGAGCTTTATGTCCCCAGCTGGCCACAGGAACAGGAATGAATCTTTTTCTCTAGGAAAGTCCTGTGGAGACTCAAATGAAACTGGTTTGATTCTAGAGAAAGAGCCATTGACTCTTTAGCTTGAGAGTAAGTGGGGTGCTCAGGAGAACAGAATTGAGATCAGAGTCTAAAGCAATGGGCAGCAATTAGAACCAGGGCATAGAGGTTTCCTGGCAAAACTTTTCCAGAGTCTTTTCTATAATATGATTAGCTGGTTCTACATTTTCTCTAAGGTGTAGGCTACTGACAAGAGACTGAGTTTGAGCCCAAATCTAGAGGCTCCCTTCATCCTCACAACCAAGCAGGTTTTAGAGCAAATAGGTCCAGAGTGAACAGTTAAAACAGAGTAGGTGGCTCTTATATTAATCAGAAAATTAACAGGTTTACCTGCCATGTCGAGGGTCACTCAAATCCTCCCGTCATTATATTGGTTTGCTTGTTGAGAGCTGCTGAGTATTTCAGGCCCTGTCAGTTGATCACAGCCATTTGGGGAGAAGGAGTTGGTCCCTGCTCCCTTCAGAACAGGGGACAAGCCCTCATCCAGTGTCCTTTTAGCTTGCACAGGGGCATGTCTGCTTAGAAGGAGTAGGGCACTCCTTATTCCAGAAGTCTGAGATTCCGCACCCAAAGCAGGCTCCTTTACCAAGTGCTCCTTTTCTGAGGTTGCTTGGGTGTCCTTGAGGTGGCTTTGATCTCTCTATAACCATGGCCAAAATCTGGCCTCACCTCTGTTCTCATTTCTAGTCTCACTGTTTCTTTCTTCCTCGTTTTCCCTGTCTTGGTTGCTGAAGACATTAAAACAAATTTCCTGGCCTTCCTTAGGATCCAAACTTCCCATCAGTGCTGCAGCAATGGGTCAAAATTACTGTAATACCTGGCTAGGTTAGGGAAACCCTCAGGTCAGGTTTAATAAATTTAACACTAAACTTATTCAGGTTTTTGATAAGAACAGTCAATCTTTCTTTACTCATATATTGGCTTACATCTTTTTATTTATTTATTTATTTTAAGATTTACTTTATTGTTTTTGACACAGAGAGAGACAGTGACAGAGAAAAACAGCAGAAACAGGGAGGGTTCAGAGCAGTCTCCATAGTGTACGTCATCAGTTTTTTACTTCATTTCACTCTACAACAGTGTACCAGGGGCCACACAGGGTGGGAACTAGGCTGGGGGCCTTCTGCATGAGAGGCATGCCCCCTCAAGCCAGGGACCAAAGTGGGGGGTAAGAACCAAACTGTGGGCCTCCCGCATGAGAGGCACACCCCAGTTCAGAATATGGGTCCACAAGGACCGGGACAGAGATTTGATCCAGGGACCCCAGAGCTGCAAGGCAAGCACTTAACCCACTGAGTCATCCCAGCTTCTCCAGGCTTATATCTGACATAAGAATGGCACATAAACTCCTGCAGTCCCGAAATAAAGACTTACACAAATATTATCAAAAGTTAGTTCTTAACTATTGTTGAGATTTAGTTTTCTTTCTTTCTTTTTTTTATTGTTAAATTTAATAAGGTGACATTGGTTGGTAACAATTAGATAGTTTCCAGATGTACGAGTTCATATCACATCACCCATGCATCGCATTATGTGCCCACCACCCAGAATCAGCTCCCCCTCCACCACCATATATCTGGTGCCCACTCCAACCTCCTCCACAACTCTCCCTCCCCCCTCCTCCCCCCTCTCCAGGTAACCACAAAACTATTGAGTGTGTCCATAATGCTGGTACCCTCTCCCACCTCCCCTCCCTCTGTCCTTCCCCACTCCTCCCCTTCCCTCAGGCAATCACCCAGCTATTGAGTATGTCCCTAGGTCTCTGTGTCTTTGTTACTTTCAGTTTTATATTCCACCTATAAGTGAGGTCATATGTTTCCTGATTCTTTCAGTCTGACTTATTTTGCTTAATAAGATGGTCCCTAGATCCATCCATGTTGCCACAAATGACTGTATTTCACCATTTCTTATCGCTGAGTAGTATTCCATTGTGAATGCTTTCTTTTTTTTAAGATTTATTTTATTATTTGACAGAGAGAAAGAAAGACAGAGACAGAGAGAAGGGGGGAGGGCCCAGAGCAGTCCCTACAGCTGTACATCATTAGGTTCGACATAGTTTCATTCCACACTGGTGGGTGTGGGGCTGCACAGGGTGAGAACCAAACCAGAGTCCTCTGGGAATCTCACCCTGACTGGAAGCAAACTGGTAGTCTTCCACAAGGAAAGCATGCCCCAGTTCAGCATATGGGTTCACATGGGCTGGGGTCCAAACTCAATCCTTGTACCCCAGAGCTGCAAGGCATTCAACCAGCTGAGCCATCCTGACTTCCCTGAGATTTAGTTTTCTTATGCATCTAAAGTCCTAATTAAGACAATATACAACACAAAAAATTCTTTTGATACTACATATTAATAGGACTATGCTTTTTCTCAGGCAGAAAACTTTTCAATAATATCAGCAGCAGACCAGTAGTCTAAAAAACATTTCCCTATTTAGGCTTTTAATCTTATTCAGCTCAACCACATTCAACTTTCTCAATATTTTCTTTTCACAAACCTACAACTTTCTCAGTCCCTCTTATTTTGTCTCTTTTTATTCATTCATAAATAACCATCTTATGAAAATTTTATTTCAATTTCTTAAAAAATGTATTACCGTACCTTACACCTTCTTTTAAAAACACACATCTTGTTTCAAATTAATTAGATAATGGAGGTGCCAGGATAGCTCAGCAGTTGAGCACTTGCTTCATAATCATGAGGTCTGGAGTTCAAATCCCAACCCCAGCCCTTGCAAGCCCATATGCTAACTGTGATGCAACTGGTAACTGGTGGGATGGTTTGTCAGTGAAGGTTTTAGCCTCCCATGTGGGAGGTCTGCAGTTGGGTTTCCAACCCTTGAAGCCATCCATCTACCTGTGTGGAATGAAACTATGTCACAACTAAAGATAAACAACTATGGAGACTACTCTGAGCCCTTCCCTCTTCTGTCTCTCCCTCACCTTCCCTCAAACAATAAAATAAATCCTAAAAAAAAAAAAAAGCATCTATAACTCTCAATGACGAGTCCACAAACACATCTTGCAAACCTTAGAAGCACAAACTTTTGTTACCAATATATTTACAATTTATTTAGAATCATATTTTACATAAAGTACAAGACATACCTATCAAGGGATCTCAATTTACCTTTCAGGTTTTCTACAACAAAAAACAAAAGTAAGTGAATTCAGACCTATCCAACAATTAATATTTCAGCATTTCACTATTTTGAACTACCTAGATATTTAATATATTTTATCATTTAACTTAACCTAATAAAGTGCTAAGGTTCCAAGTCACCAAATCAATTTGGGAATCATGTGTAAGCATGTACGTATCATATATAACATAATCATTACTGAAGAGGTTTACAAACAACTTCATATTTTAAAGGGTGTCCCAAAATTCACGCAAGATTTGAATTTTGCATCATTTTTGCGGTAAAGTGTTGCCAATGAAAAAAAAAGACAGTGTGACCGCTGACAGTTCAGGGTTATTAAAAACGGAGGGCTACACAAAAGAACAACATGTTTTCATTGTTGAGCAATTTACAATTTTTAATTATAAACCTGTGTTTCCTATCAAAATTATTTCTTGCGTGAATTTTGAAACACCCTTTAGCTATACTTTTTTATTTATAACACCAGATTTTAAAATTAAATACTACTCAAGCTATTTTGTTTTAAGAAACTTTAAAAAAGATAACAAACCTTTTAAAACCTGGTTAAAAAATAATTTTTATTTAAACCAGTTTTAATATTAAACATCTTCTGAGATCATGGTCCTGAAAAGAACTTAGGTTAATTTTTATTCATTCAAGCAATTAATTTTTAAGCCAATTAAACATTATAAACTGGAAACAAGCAAAAATATAATAATATACGTAAAATAATTATTGACAATTTTAAAGAGGACACAAAGTCTTTTATTTATTCCCTATAGTTCTAAGGTGTTCTAGAAGAGGTTTTCTCTCTTTTTTTTAATTTTATTTAGTTGGCTCTGCCTCCGGCAATAGTGGCTGTTTTGCACTTTTGGCCACGTGTAAGCTTTTGGAAGTTACTAAGAGTCTGAAAAACCTAACAAGACATTTACTTTTATCTAGTTTCTGAAGACAGAATTGGTGTCCAATTATAAGTGACCCTTAAGATGGATGGATTGCATTGATGTCTGAACCATCAGTTTAGTTCCCCACATTTTAGAATTTCTATTGCATAACATCATAAAAGCTTGCACATAAGGGACCTTGTCTTGTTTCCTTGATCTTTGACAAAACAATGTTAACTGCAAAATAGTATAATAGTTCAAAAACCCACTGAGAAGCCATTGCTCCTCAGAATCTAAACCATACAAAGACCAAGCATCACTGGAGTAGAACATCAATTTGTTGTTGTTGTTTATGGCTCATAGCCATAACTTTGTCAATCATTTAGTATTTTGTCCAATGGACTCCCAGTCGGGAATGATATTTTAGATGCCATTGCTGATCTTAGAATTAAAGTGGCCACACTAAAAAAAAATAAATAAATAAAATAAAATAAAATTCAGACACACAGATGGACACACAAACATGGACACACAGACACTAACGATACATTTCTCTTGATGAGTGCTCACTTTATACCTATCAAAGACATGGGGCTCACCTTACACCAGATTTAGACCATGGTCAAGGGGTCTATATAAGGATGTATTTCATCCTACCCCAAAAAGTCACAGACACACATAAATCCATTGAGCAAACACTTAGTCTATCCCAATTGGTCAAGAAGGTGTTTATGACAGGTGGGCCTAAGTGCAATTCCACTCCAGTGAGCAAAATTGCTTGGCAACTGTTTCCAGAGCTGTTCTTGCACCAAGGAATCTGCCCAGTCCTAGGCGGCCCCCAAGACCCTCACAAGTCAAAGGTTCTACCAGAGGTACCCAAGATGTTCCTGGATGGCTCACCCAAACTGTTACCATAGGACAGCCAGGGTCTGGGCTTATGCTACCTGCACCATTTAACCAACTGACAGACATAGGAGTTAGGATATAGAATAAGAGTTTATTATCTGGGTACCAGTGATCTGAGAAGACAGTGGGTTCCTACCCTCAAAGACCAACTTACATTCTCAGTCCAGTAAGGGGCACTTAAGGGGAAAGCTTGGCATTCTTCCCAGGACTAGGTGATAGTTCTAAAGGAATCTATTAAGCTTCATGGAGTCTTTGGTCTTTTTTTTTTTGTCTTTATATTCTTTACTTATTTTTGTTTTTCTATTTCTTTTCTTTTTAATATCTAGGTAGCATAATTTTTTTAAGATTTATTTTTATTGTTTTTGACAGAGAATGAGACAGAGGGAAAAGAGAGGGCCCAGAGCAGTCTCCGTAGTTGTACACTATTAGTTTTCTACATAGTTTCATTCCACATCTGGGTGCTGGGCTGCACAGGGCATAAACTGGGCCTGAGGCTTCCCACTTGGGAGGCATGACCCCACAAGCCAGGGGTAAACTGGAGGCTTCCCACATATGAGGCTTGCCCCAGTGAAAACTGAACTAGGGGCACACTCCAGTTCAGCATATAGGTCTGCACGAACTAGGGCTAGGGTTCAATCTTTTAACCCAGGGACAGCAAGTTGGGTGCTCAACTTGATGAGCCATCCTGGCATTCCTTCTTTTTATTTTCTTATTGCTAAATTTATTAGGGTGACGTTGGTTAGTAAAAATTCTATAGGTTCCAGGTGTACAATTCTACAGTACTTCATCTATTTGTTAAAATATGTGTTCACCACCCAGAGTTAGCTTTCTTTCAATCACCATATGTTTAGCTCTTTCTCCCCCCTCCCACTTCTCTCCCTCCACTGCCATGTCCTCCCCCTCTTATACTCAGGTAACCACTAAACTATTGACTATGTCCATAAGGTTTTGTTTCTTGGTTGCTTTCAGTTTTATATTCCACAAATGAGTGAAGTCATCTGGTTCTTACACTTTTCTGTCTGGATTATTTCGCTTAGCATGATAATCTCAAGTTCCATTCATGTTGTTGCAAATGGCATTATTTCATCTATTCTTATCACTGAGTAATATTTCATTGTATATACATACCACAGCTTTTTTAGTACAATCATCTATCAAAGGGCACTTTGGTTGTTTCCATGCTTGGCCACCATGAACAGTGCTGTAATGCACTTTGGGGTACATATGTTTTTGCAGACTACAATTTTTAAGATTTTTAGGGTAGATACCCAGAAGAGGATTGCTAGATCATACGATAGCTCCATTCCCTATTTTATGAGAAATTTCCACACTGTCCTTCATAGCAGTTGTACAAATTTGCATTCCCACCAGCAGTGCATGAAGGTTCCTTTTTCTCCATGGCCTCTCCAGCACTTGTTGTTCCTTGTTTTGTTGATTATAGACATTCTAGCAGGTATAAGGTGGTATCTTATTGTGGTTTTGATTTGCATTTTTCTAATTCCTAGTGATGTTGAGCATTTTTTCATATATCTGTTGGCCATTTGTATGGTTCCTGGGTGAAGTGCCTGTTTAGGTCTTCTGCCCATTTTTAAATTGGATTGCTTGTTTTTTGTTATTGAGTTGTATGCGTTCTTTAAATATTTTAGATATTAGCCCCTTATCAGAGGCATTGTTTGCAAATATTTTCTCCCAATTTGTGGGTTGCCTCTTTGCTTTGTTGATGGTTTCTTTTTCTGTGCAGAAGCTTTTTAGTTTGATAAAGTCCTATTAATTTATTTTAGCTTCTACTTTTCTTGCCTTTAAGGTTAGGTTCATAAAGTGCCCCCTGAATCCAAGGTGTATAAATTTAGTACCAATGTTTTCTTCCATACAGTTTATTTCTTCAGGTCTTATGTGACAGTCTTTAATCCATTTTGAGTTAATTTTGGTATATGGTGACAGATCGCAGTTCAAATACATTCTTTTGCATGTGGTTTTCCAATTGTCCTAGCATGGTTTACTGAAGAGGTTTTGTTTTCCTCACTGTATATTTCTTGCTCTTTTGTCAAAAATTATCTGTCCAAATATTTATGGATTTATTTCTGGGTTTTCAATTCTGTTCCATTGGTCTGTGTATCTTTTTTTCCAATACCGAACTGTTTTGATTATTGACATTCTGTAGTATAGATTGAAATCAGGAAGTGTGATACCTCCAGCCTTTTCCTGTTTGTTTTTTGTTGCTGTTGTTGTTGTTTGTTTGTTTGTTTGTTTGTTTTCCCTTAGGATTGCTTTTGGTGATTCAGGGTCTTTCATGGTTCTATACAAAGTGGATAATTTTCTTTATTTTTAAAAAGAATGACTGGGATTTTGATGATAGTTGTGTTGAATCTCTATATATGGCCATTTTAACTATGTTGATTCCTCCAATCCAGGAACATGGAAAATCTTTTCATTTATTTGTGTCTTCTTCAATTTTTTTTAATAATGTCTTATAGTTTTCAGTGTATAAGTCTTTCACATTATTTGTTAAATTTATTCCTAGGTATTTTATTCTTTTTGTTGTGATTGCAAAAGGTATTGATTTTCTCATTTCCTTTTCTGAAGTATCATTGTTGGCATATAAAAATGCAATTGAAAGGAAGCTGGGATGGCTCAGCGGGTTAAGTGCTTGCTTTGCAACCCTGGGGACAGAGGATTAAATCCTGTCTCCAGCCCATGCAGACCCACATGCTGAACTGGTGTGTGGCCCCATTTTAGTTCTCTCTGGGGTAAGCTTCCCATGTGGAAGGCCCCCAGTTTGCACCTGGCTTGACAGGGTGTGCCTTCCATGCAGGAGGCCCCTGGCCCAGTTCCCACCCTGCTCAGCCCCACCCACCTGTGTGGAATGAAACCATGTCAAAACTGATGACATATATCTATAGAGACTGCTCTAGGCCTTCCCACTTTTCTCTGTCTCTCTCTGTCTCTGTCAAAAACAATAAATATTTTTTTAAATGCAATTGACTTTTGTACATCAATTTTATATCCCACTATTTTATTGCATTTTTACATTATTTCTAATAGAAATTTTACAACTTTCTATATAAAGGATTATGTTATCTGCAGAGTGACAATTTGACTTATTTTCCAATTCAGATACCTTTTATTTCTTCCTCTTGTCTGATTGCTCTGGCTAGAATTTTCAGTATTTAATTGAATTTCAGTGATGATAGGGGCATCCCTGTCTTCTTTCTGGTTTTAGGAGAATAAGCTTCAGTTTTTCCCCATTCAGTGTAATATTAGCTGAGGCTTTATCATATGCGGTCTTTATTATGTTGAGGTACTTTCCCTCAATTTCCATTTTATTCCGTGTTTTGATCATAAATAAATGTTGTATTATGTCAAATGCTTTTTCTGCATCAATTGACAGAACTATATGGTTTTTATTTTTTATTTTGCTTATATGGTATATTACATTGATTGATTTGCATATGTTGAATCATCCTTGTACCCCTGGACTGAATCCCATTTGACCTCAGTGTTTAATTGTAATTCATTGTTGTATTGTATTTACTAATATTTTGTTTAGGACTTTTGTATCATTGTTCATTAGAGATACTGGTCTATAATTTTCTTTTTTTGCATTATCCTTACCAGATTTTGGTAGTAGAGTAATGTTGGCCTCATAAAATGAGTTGGGAAGTATTATCTCCTCTTCATTTTTTTTTTTTTTTAATAATCTGAGGAGAATAGGCATTAGTTCTTCTTTGAATGTTTGCTAAAACTTGAAAACAGTGCATGGTCCAGAACTTTTGTCTAATTGGATCATTGTTTCAAGTTCTTCACTGTTCATTGGTCTATTTAAGCTATCCAGTTCTTCTTGGTCCAGTCTAGATAGACTATATATTTCTAGATATCTGTCCATCTATTCTAGGGTTGTTTTTTAAAAAAGATTTATTTTTATTGTTTTTTGACAGAGTGAGAGACAGACAGAGAGAAGGGGGAGGGCCCAGAGCAGTCTCCATAGTTGACAGCATTAGTTTTCCATATAGTTTCACTCCACAGGTGGGCGTGGGGCTGAGCAGGGCAGGAACTGGGCTGGCAGCCTCCCGCATAGGCCCCAGTAAGAACTGAACTGGGGACACACCCCAGCTCAGCACATGGGCCCTCATGGGCCAGAGCTGGAATTTGATCCTCGGGATCCTGGGCTGCAAAGCAAGCACCCAACCCACAGAGCCATCCCAGCTTCCCCTCTTCTAGGTTTTTAAAGTCTTTCATAATAATTTCTTACAAGCATTTGTGTTTCTGTATTATCAGTTGTAATTTCTCCCCTCTCATTTTTAATTTGGGATATCTATGTCTTTTCTTGTTGTTCTTTGGTGAGCCTAGCCAGTAGTTTGTCGATTTTATTGATTTTTTTCAAAGAACCAGCTCAGCTCTTTGTTGAATTGATTTTATCTATTGTTTTTATATTCTCAATTTCATTCAGTTCTTTAATTTTTATTATTTCTTTCCTTCTACTGACTTTGGGGTTCTTTTGTTCTTATTTTTCTAGTTCTTTAAGATGAGAGGTTAGTATGTTTACTTGTGATTTTTTTTGTTTCTTGTGATAGGTCTCTAATGATATAAATTTCTTTTTACTGCTTTTGCTGTGTCTCAATAATTTTGATATGTTGTGTTTTTATTGTTAGTTTTTATGTATTTTTTAACCTCTTGTTTTATTTCTTCTTTTATCCAGTTATTTTTAATAGCATGTTGTTTTATCTCCACATATATGTGATTTTTTTCTGCTTTCTTTGTCGACCCCTAATTTCAAAACTTGTGGTCTGAGAATATACTTTGTTATATTTCAGTCTTCTTGAACTTGCTGAAGCTGATTTTGTGTCCCAGCATATGGTCTATCCTTGAAAATGTGCAGGATGGAGTGTCGTAGAAATGTCCATTACGTTCAATTGCTGTAATGTATTATTTAGTGGCTGCTATTCTTTATTCATTTTCTATTTGAATAATCTGTCCATGGCTGTCAAAGAGGTGTTTAGGACCCCTACTATAATTAAGTTTTTATCAGTTTCTCCTTTTAGATCTTTTAGTAGTTGTTTTGTAAATTTTGGTGCTTCCTGATTAGAGGCATTATATATTGATGAGTGTCATGTTTACTTGATGTATTGTCCCTTTTATCATTATGAAATGTCTATCTTTAGCTCTTATTACTTTTTTCATTCTGATATCTGTTTTATCAGAAATCAGTACAGCAACTCCTGCATCTCTCTGGATGCCATTTGCTTGGAATATTGTTTCCCAACTTTTCACTTTGAGTCTGTGTTTGTCCTCGTGGCTGAGGTGTGTCTCCTGAAGACAGCATATGGTTGGGTGTTGTTTTCTAATTCAGTCTGCTATTCTGTGCCCTTTAATTGGTGAGTGCAGTCAATTTACCTTCAGAGTGAAGAATGATATATGAATTTTTTTCCTTTTTATTTCTTTGTTGTCTCAACTTTTTTCTATTTATTTTGATTTCTTATTTCAGGTCAAGTAGTGTCCTTCAATATCTGTTAAAATGCTGGCCTTGTGCTGGAGAATTTTCTCAGCTTCTCTATGTCTGAAAAGGTATGAAAGTTCTAAAGGTTAATTTTGCTGTATAGTTTATTCTTATATGATAGTTTCTGTCTTTTACATTTTTGAAAATTTGACACCACTCCATCTTAGCCTGTAAAGTTTCTGCTGAGAAATCTGATGGTACCCTGATAGGTTTTTCTTGGAAGGTTCTATACTTTTTTTTTCCTGCTGCCTTGAGGATTCTTTTTTTTGTCTCTGATTTTGACATCTTCATAATAATGGTCCTTGGAGAAGATCTGCTTGAGTCTACATTGTTAGGGATAATGTTATTTTAAATTTGGGGTTTTAGTTCTTTCCATAGATTTGGCAATTCTCATCTACTATCTATTTCAATATGCTCTGTGAAGACGAGATCTGTTTCTTCTGGTATACCTATTATTCTAATTTTGTTCTTTCTAATGGAGTCTGATAGTTCTTATAGAGATCCTTCATTTCTAATCCCTCTCTTCTTCCATCTGTGAAATTTCTGTATTTCTATCTTGATATTGCTCATTCTTTTCTCCATTTAGTTGGCTCTGTTTCCTATGCTGGTTAGTTATTTCCTTAAGTCTCTTATTATGCCTTTTATTTCCAGGAGTTCCTTGGTTCTTTTCTAAAGTTTCTTATTTTTATTTTTTGGTAAAGTATTTATTTTGTTCAAAGGTTTTCTTATTGAGATCATTTAACCACATCTGGGTACTTTGCCAACATTTTTTGAGTTCTCTGAGTGTCTTCAGAATTACAGTCCTGAATTTTGCTTCACTTAGAGTATCTGATTCCAAATCTGTGAGTTCCTTTTTCTGGAGATTTTTTATTTTCTTTTGGAGAGGCTTTGAACTTTGCAGTATTCATTGCAATTGATATTTGTTTGTTTGTTTTTCCCTAGGCATAAGTATGTTTTCCTCCTGGGAGCTTTCCTATAAATCAACTTCTTTTTCAACCCAGTTTTCTTGGTTTCAATGCTCCCCTTCTTTGGAAAAGGAGGGTGGACAATGGTCTGCTACAATTCTGAGGTCAGTGCTGGGAAATGTTGGCTGCTGCACCTGTGTTTTGTAGTTTTACTGGGCTCTCCTCTCTGTATCCACAGGGGCAGGGTTAGTTGGAAATGGCCTGGGTTTGTACTACAGGGTAATTGGAGCTTGCCTTTTTTATCTTGCTGTATAGCAGGTACTAGTTGGGGCTCAGTTGGGGGGCAAGTTTTGAGAGAGATTAAGGGAAGAAGTCAGCTTCTGTGTACAAAAGATCTGCCTGGGAGGTGAGGGCAGTGTGGTTATGGCTGTTTTGTGTCCCAGGGTTGCTATCCAAGGTGCTGGCTTTGTTGGTATAAGGCCAAGCAATCGAGGTTGGAGGGATTGGGGCAGGCAGGGATGGGCTGAGACACAATAACAAATTTCTCTGTCAGCAGGGAGCCAGCCAGCCAGTGTGCCTGCACATGCTCAGCTCGGCCTTTCTTCTTTATCTCTAGCCCTCACTCATTCTTCTTCCAGGAGTGTGCTCTGGTATTCTGGCTACTGGTTTTTAGATTCAGTCTCACCCAGAGCCAATTTGTGTTTGAGTCCATGTTACTGGGCCTCAAAGTGCTGGTCTAAGTGGTATAGGGCTGGGCAGGTGGGTTTAACTGAGACAGAAGCCAATCCCTCTATGAGTAGAAAATTGGCTTGCCAAAGCAGTGGTGCAGAACTCAGTTTCTTTCTTTTCTCCCGTTCCCTTGCTCATGTTTCTTCCAGGGGAATGTTCTGCTTTCCTGGCTGCTGGTTCTTAGAATTATTCTCACCCACGGCCAATTTGCTCTTTTGAGTCTGTGCTACTGGGTGCTGGAAAAGTTGGCAGAGCACAAGGCAGGTGGGCAAGGCCAAGATATAGTTGCAAATCCTGCCATAAGCAGGGAAGCTGGTCTGCTGACATGGAGGTGCAGCTCACTCTTTCTCCATTCTCCCCAGCCTATGCCACTAGTCTTATAGAGCTGCAATTTGAATTTGAAAGCCAGAGGTTGGGGAAGCAGTTCCCCCAACAGCCAATCTGTGTTCACATCAGTGCTGCAGCACCTGCAGGATTCCAACTTTGCCCAGCTATGACTAGGGCCCTATTATCTGCCATGGACAGTTCAGCAGCCCCTGTTTCATTCCTATCCCACTGAGGGTGAAGTGTTCTGAATGGGACCTGAGTGTGCCGCTACGAGGGTTTAAATTTTAAATTGTCCAGTCTCATGGTGCCACTGTTCTCATCAGCTCTCAGCTTCTAGCCCACACAGGATCTTGTTCCACCTGGGCCCAAGTTTCCAAGCCCCCTTGTTCTGCCAGGCCCAGGTTGCATTTTGTGGCACTGTCTCCACACTGCTCCTCCCTCTTCTCTCCTACTTGCCTTCTTTTCTCTAACTTTCAGGTGTTATCTTGCATTGAGTAGATTCCTCAACTGAGGCTGTGATTCTCAGTATTTTTAACATGGAGTCCCCTTTGTTTGATCATCCTGGAGGATGATCCCTTCCCAGATAGGTTTCACTGTTCTCCTCTCATGCCACCATCTTAGGACCTCTGTTCATTTTTTTATGGTGTTATCACTTCAAGAATGGAATACCTAAAAAATAACACTGGACCACAATGATTTCAATTAACAAGCACGAATCACAACTTTCAGGGTAATTATCTAAAGCAGAAGGCAGTGGGCATTCCAGCAACAATCTATTGTTTACATGTTAGGGAGGAAAAAACTGGTAATGAAAGTGATTAAGACTACAACCCTGAGGAGGCGGAGGCTAAAGATTTCATGAGGCCTATAGAGTGTGTGTGGGGTGGGGGGTTGGGGTGGGGGAGGGGTGTCTCACACTCAGCCCTACTTCATGATCATTCTTTATTTACAGCTTTCTCCACTGTTGCTCTTTTTTATCCGTTTCTTTAGTATTAACTTTCTTTTAACAATCTGATATAAAACTCTACATTACTGGATGAGTTGAGACTCTTCTTGAGCTTCTCACTTTTTCATGTGCCAACTTGTAATCTAGAACTCTAAAACTAGCCATATAATGCAGACTGATTAATATTCCTAAGTAAATAGGTTGTTCTAACTTATTCATAGGTAGAAATTAATATTGCAACAAAAATGAACCAACATCCTTGTCACATTATTAGTCTACTACCACCTTCTGAGAAAAACAAAATGAACTGAAACTGTGGTTCTCATAATTAGAAGTACTATAAAGCCTCAAGAAGCAAAGAAATTAAAACCACTCTTGAATTGTAATAGTACGACTTAAAAACAGTTATGTACACAGTAGATTTAGACAATGAACAAAATGTACATTGATAAAATATCTACATGTATGAACTTAGAACCCACAAATTCTTCTTTTTATAGTTTTCTCTGAAGAGAGACCCAGGTTAGACAATACATTTCCCAAACCACTTTATAGAGCATACACTATGGAGTCTATCTGGCTTATAATAACTCATTTCAATTCTACATGTGCTGCTGAGGTAATGCCATGAACCACAGCTTAATACAGAAAAGTAAAAAGAAATAATAGTCTTAATGAAATCATTTGTAACCTGGAGGATGATCAAAAATTTAGTCTTGCTTAGCCTTTGTTTGGGCCCTATTTTGACCTTGCCCAAGGAAACCAAATAAGAACAAGCTGTGATGGATAATTTATTTGGGAATCAAGGAAAGGAGTCTTTATGCAATGATAAATCAAGGGAAGACTCTTTTCCGGTAATGTGATTAGTAATTTCAGAGTGGGAGGCAGCATGCCAAGAAGAGAGTCTTATGACGTAAGTTTATAACCTCCATGGCCTAATCACTTCTGTTTCTAAAATAACTCAAATGGCAATACTTTATATTATGCTAGCTATCAACCTGCTGGGTCAAAAGCGGGAGAAACAATCCTGGAGCAATCACATTCAGCCATAAGTACCTTATTTAGTTTCATAATTGAATAACAATATCTCTGGTGAACTGCTAATGAAATCCTCTTCTCTTAATATCTAATCAAACTTCACAGCCAGAAGCAACATGGAATGAGTGTCCCAGCTAAAACATTAATTATTCTCGTGCTAAAACTGCCTCAACAGTGGGCTTTAAGCAGACACATTTTTTGTGTGTGTGACCAAAAGTCCTTAAACCATCATATTTATCCTTTGATGGTTGAACATTTCAAATTAGGTAAAAGGGAGGGCAAATAAGCTATCCATTTCCCAGCAAATGCTAATGGGCAGCATGAAAAATCAAAGGAGAAAAACCTGTGAATTTATAGCTCTTGCCTTTCAAATTCTGTGGAAAATGACACTTTCTAAAAGTCATGAGCATAGAAGCTATGCCAAATTAATAAGATTGATTTCTTCAGCCCCATTTAGTTGACAATAAAAAGACTGTAGTTGTTCTATTGCTGCAAAATTTATCTGACAAGTACCAGTATTTGTTAATATTAGAACATCCTTGAACCTTCTCATTCATTATAATGTTTTCTCCAAGTGTAAAAGTGCCTTTGGCAAAGCCATAAACATAAAGTACCTCAGGCGCCACCATCATCAGAAAGAAAATTGTTCTACATGTTTGGTACTTGCAGAGCTCTAGGCATGGTGGTCTGGAGAAAAATCTAATTAGCAACTATATGGCCTATATTCAGCTTGTTTTCTTATGGAAAATATACACAACCTACAACTGTCATTCTATGAGCAATCATGTTCTAGAATTTAAAGCTAATAAATAATCTTACTTATTATTGTTAGGAGAAAGTTTAGTTTAATATTAATGAAAAAATATTAATAAAAATAATTAGTGAGCATTTACTTTTGTAAAACCTTATGTGGATTATCATTTAATTTGTATATTAATGTTGTGATAACATTGTGCTTATTTTATAAATGAAGAAATTGAATGCTTAAAGAAATCTTTACTTTTCCCAGGTCATACAACTAGTAAGTTGGGAAGCAAGGCTAATATTCTAAGGACATATGAATTCAGGCCTTTAAACTCTACCATCATGGCAAAGAAATGGTAACACAAATGATTCTAAGTCATTGAGCATAAACTTACAAGAATTCTTCCAAGAGCCTTAAGTCACTTAATTCTCACAACCTTTGAGATAAGTTTTACTTTATTATTATTATGCTGCTGTTGCTAGTGTGATTGTTATTTCTTCTTATGGAGTTGAGAAAATAGCGACATGGAGAGAATGGGTACCTAGTGATGGTACTGGAATTTAAAATATTTACTGGCTCTGGAGTCCACTGTGTGATGGTTCCAGAGTTTCTTGCCTCCAATGAGTGGGGGAGGGGGGCACCCAGTTCAGTTCCCACACCATGCAGTCCCACATCCACCTGTGTTGGAATATAACCATATCACAGCTGATGACATACAGCTATGGAAACTGTCCTGCCCCCCACTCCCATGCATACCTTAAATAAATAAATAAATAAATAAATAAATAAATAAATAAATATGATAAATAAATCTTGAGGATGTCAGGATGGCTTGTCTTGCAGTCCTGGGGTCCAAGAATCATATCCCGGCCCCAGCCCATGTGAACCTATATGTTGTTGGAGTGTGCTTCCCATGTGGGAAGCCCCCAGCCTGGTTCCTGCCCTTCTCAGACCCACACCCACCTGTGGAGTGAAACTATATGATAAACTAATAATAACTATGGAGACTGCTCTGGGCCCTCTCCCCTTTTCTTTGTCTCTGTCAAAAACAATAAAATAAATAAATAAATAGATCTTTAAAAAATATGGAGTAAATAAGGTGACTTTTAAGGTCTAACCAATGAAAACTTCTATTACTCTTTGCCATTCTTACAAGTATATGATTATATAACACTCAACCTATAATGCATCTTCTGTTGTTTTGTCTAAAAGCAAGGGATGATTTCCCAGTTTTCTTTTTTTATGATTAATTTAATGAGGTGATACTGTTTAGTAAAAATTACATAGATTGTAGGTGTACAACTACATAGTACGTCATCTTTGTATTGCACTATGTGTTCACACCCAGAGTAAGTTTTCTTTCCGTCACCCTTCTTTTCCATTTGGCTCCCCCACCCTCCTCTCCCACCACCCTCCCCGCTTACACTTATGTAACTGCTAAACTATTGGCTGTGTCCATGAGTTTTTGCTTCTTTATTGTTTCAGTTTTATATTCCACATATACGTAAAGTCACATGGTTCTTAGTTTTTTATGACCAACTTTTTTCATTTAACATGATGATCTCAAGGTCCATCCATGTTGTCACAAATGGCAGTATTTCATCTTGTAGCTGAGTAATACTAAACTGTACACTGTATGTGTACCACAGCTTTTTTATACGGTCATTGTTCAAAGAACATTTTTGTTGTTTCCATGACTTGACCATTGTAAATAATGCTGTGATAAACATCGGGGTACATATGTCTTTGTGGATGAAGGGTTTTCAAATTTAGGGGGTAGATACCCAGAAGGGGGATTGCCAGGTTATATGGTGACTCCATTCCCAATTTTCTTTTCAAGCTCTGTCTACCTATATTTGGGGACAAACTTTATAGTGTGTTTTTAAATATATAAAGCTTTAATTTCTCTGGGTAAAGTCCTTGTAGAAGAACACAAATCACCTTTCCTAGGAATCACTTTTAGCATCTTCATAATAAAGGGAAAATCAACACACCATTCTCTCCACAAATCTTGTAGAAAACAACTAGCAGTAATTAACCATGGAAAAACAAACTTTCCAATACAAAACTTCAATGACATAGTATTAACATATGTAAAACATAATAATTACTTAACTTTAAATATAATCAAGTCAATGTTGCATCTCAAAAACATTTTGAACAGAAACGTGTCAATTGTGTTTTTTTATTGAAAAAGTATGTTGTAAAAGTGTCATTGAGAAATGTGTAAATGTGTGCACAGCTCTATGTGTACACCAATGTGATAGCTGATTACTTCTGAATGATAGAGCATCTTATTTTATTAGTTAATGTGTATTTTCTGATTTTGTCCATAATAAATGTGTATCAATTTTTTTTAATTTAGTTTTTTGTTGTTTTTGACAGAGAGAGAGAGAGAGAGAGAGAGAGAGAGAGAGAGATAGAACTGAACTGGGGGAACTCCCCAGTTCAGCACATGGGTCCGCACAGTCCGGGGCCGGGATTTGATCCTGGGTCCCCAGTGCTGCAAAGTGAGAGCTTAACCCACTGAGCCATCCTGGCTTCCCCTCAATTTTATAATGAAAGTAAATATATCTTTAAAGTAGCCTAAGAGGGCACAGCTATGTGCAATCAACAAGGCATACTACATTTCAAATGGCAGAATTGCTTAAACTGGGGGTTCGTTGATGTACATTGGGTTTCCCAGGGGACAGTTGTTTAGAGATCCAAACCACTAGTGCTAAGCTTTCAATAAATAACCCTGGCATTGAAGGCTTAATGTGATCCACCTCTAGACATCTCCATGCTAGCTGAGTGGGACCAGGTATTTATCTCAGCAAATAGTCTTAACTGGCTATAGCTAACAACCCTACATTAGCACTGATGCAGCTCTAGGACAGAAGAACAGGTAAAGCATGAGCTTTTAAAAATGGCAACAGTAAAGTAACAACTTGAACCCACTCTTGAAATTTAACCCTGTAACTAACAAGATCAGATTTATAGCTGAGGTCCAATAGTCAGTCTTCGCTCATTGATTAACTTTTTGAAAGGAGAAAACACATTAAACAGATCAAGATGGGTAATTCTGGGAAAATGTCTATTAAATGTCTCATTCTGTTAGTGGCATAAGTAATAGAAACCATAAAAGCAAAGGAAGCCAGAGCAGAAGCAACCAAAGAGAAATATGTCCTAAAATAGTATCGAATACTTTAAACTCCCAGGAGGAAAAAAATGTTGGCCTAAAAATTCATTCACATTTACTCTTTAAAAAAAAATGTTTTTTTCAAAATAACTTCAGAATTTTAATTAAAAATACAGGGAATAAGATTCATTTATAACTAAAGCTATACCTGCATTCATGTGAGGCATGGTATGTAATTTAATAATGGCCAAACTGAATGTGATGCAGAAATACTAGGATATTTTAACAGTAATCTAAATAGATAGCTCCTGAAATGTGGCTACATGACAGCACTGAGCAATGTCCTGTATTCACATAGCACATTACAAAGCATTTTCCTACACTCTAGAAATCTCCTCTGATCTTTAAAAGTATTCAATGATGTACACAAAGTAGGTATGATTGTTATTACTTTCATTTTTTCAGGTAGGGTTACTCAGCCTACCAATTATTCCTGGCCAGAAACACCAGTACCTCAAAATAAGACTGCTGAATTTCTGGTCAAGATGGCAAAGTAGACAAATGCTGTGCTTGCCTCCTCCCATGACCACATCAAAAATACTAATAAATTATACAATGATCAGCCTAGAGAACCATCTATGGACTATCTGAACAAAAGTTTTACTGCTAAGGACATATTTAAAAAGCAACATTGAGACCGGTAAGAGGGACAGAGATGCAAAATGGGCTGGTCCTATACCCATGTGAGGTGGTTGAGAACTGGGAGGGACATCTAAGGTGCAGAGGTTCCCACTGCGGAGCAAGGTGTCTCAACCTCACACTGGCTTCCCAGCTCACAGCAGTGGAAAGAGAAGACCGGTTCTAGGAAGAGAAGACCCCACAAGATCTGGCTATGAAAATCAGTGGAGATTACATCTATCTGGGTGAGATGGAAGGTTGCTAGACACCCAGGCACCTTCCTAAATACCCACACAGAAACACTCACTAGAAGGCACTCAGTATGGGCTGTGGTGAGGGGACACTGGCTTGGCTGGTACCAGAGACATACAGGGGGAACTGAGTTGTGTGGCTTCAGGGTGATGGCTGCTGGGCTAGCTGCCATTGGCCCTATTTTGAGCCCTAGTCCCATGCAGTAAAGGTGGGCAACATCTTTCCTGTGTTGAGCCTTCCTCCCCAACAGGGTCAAATCTGAGTCTGCATTAGCTTGGTGAACTTAACTTGCTTTATTCTGATGACCCCACCACACCCACTCACACACTTACAGAAGCTCTTTTGATGGCAGGCAGCCAGATTTGACCCATGCTGTAGTATTTCTTTAAACACTCTCAAACATTTGCAGTCCCCAGGCTGGCAGTGGTTTCAGTGTGACCTCTGCCTTTCGCTGAGTGGCCCCAGACTGAGAACTGCTGCCAAACCTGAATGCACACTAACCTGGTGAACATCACTCACCCTATCCTGGTGAGTTCTTGAGACCCTGTTTCACTTAATTCACGTACCAGAAGGCAGCAGGCTTTGGTGTCCTGGGCCTTTTGTTGATCTGATCTAAGCCTGGTACTAGTGGCAGCCTGACTTGCTTTATAGCATGGTCTCTCTCACATGATTTTATGTTCAGCACAGGCAACCACCAAACTCAATCACTTTGTAACTCCTATGAGAAAGCCCTGGCCGGTCACAGTGTCAATGGCAATACTAATAATAACCAAATGACATTCCAAGGATACTGAAGTGCAAAAGATAGACAAGTCTATTTCCTCATGGAGCTTACAACCCAGTGGGTAGAGACACACAATAAACAAAATAATCAGAATTGTATAAAATAGAATTAGTATTATAAATAAAATAAAATTTGTAAGAGACTGGTAAGGGACTCCTCTCTCTAAGGGTCCTTAAAACAATTGAGGCAAACTACTGTTTTTATATTTAAGTACAGGTGAGCGGCATCAATATAGCCTCAGTCACAGAAACCTTTTCTATAGAAAATAGTTGTCACTTTACTACAATTTTTTAAAAGATGTTCTAATTTCTAAATTTAAGCCATGGCTCTGACAATTCTCAATAGAGTAGTCTAATATTTGTGACTAGCATATGGCAGGAAATTCAATAAATAGGATTGATACAATCCTAAAACAGTATAACACGTTATATGTAAATATTGCTTCTAATTTCACTTTTTAAGTGAGTGAGACAGAATTCATGTATGTTCAATGTTTTATTTTACTGGTCTCGTATGTGCAAATTGAATTTTATGTTCTGCTGTTCCATGCTTAAACATAACATTAGATTTTACTGAAAATGAAGAATTACTACATTCTAGCTAGATGTACAATTCTCAAGTAAGAAAACTAAATTTCAGAACAATGTTAGCTTTGTTTTCAATAATAAATATCACAGAATAAAATAAAGCTTTCTTACCTACAGTAATTTTATCTCATTCCTTTCACATATGAGAAACTCCAAATACTTAGTTTAACTTACTTCAATCCAATAAGGACTTAATGAATGCTAAGTGGGATGAGGAGACAGTAAAAAATGTAATAATTGATTCCAATGCCAAAAGTGAAATACAAGAAGATGTCTAAGTCAGTATTTGTTATGCCTACATCCTACTTCAGCTTATCTCATGACAGACTCTGGTGGCTATATATAGCTATTTATATCATCTTGACTAAATCCCAATGTGGAAGAATTATTTACATATTAAAAACTTAATATAGTAAATTATAGTAGTAAATGATATATTATAGAATTGTACACTTGAAAATTAATATAGTAATATATTAGTAGTAAATTAAAATAGTAATGTAGTAAATTAGTACAGGCTGCCTGTACTAATTTTTTCAGGCAGCTTATCCTGACTGCCTGAACCTCAAAAATAGCATCCCCTTACTTTGAATTTGATTCATATACCTTATCCAACCATTCATGCTTCCGTATTTGCCGATTTGGTTCTTCGGGGTTAATATCTAGTAAATTTGTGTCTGTTTATTTTATAAAGTGCTTATATCCCAAAGAAAGACTGGAGAACTTCACTTCCTCTGATGAAGGTACCTAATTGTGTACTAGAAAAAAAGCCAGTGTTTGATAAATGCATGCTGGAATGAGTAGGATGTGAGACATATTTGAGATAAAGTAAATTGAGTAAATGTGTTGCTTGACCACCACTATTAGTCTAAATATAGTGTGGCCAGATCTACATGCAAATAATCCAAAGATTTAATCGTTACCACACCATTCCCTCTGCCTAGGAAGAACAGACATATTTGTTCCTGTCTATGCTTCCTTCAAACCTTGAACTACTTCATTAAAACATTGCCATAAAAATAGTTTCCGATTTCATCATTTTTATCAGTTTGTTTGCCCATAGAGATCCATAGCTTTACTAAAAATAATGCTATATTAAAAATTAACTGATGGATAAACATTTGGGAAAGTTTTTTCTTAAAATTTTAATTAAATTTATTGGGGTAACATTGGTTAATAAAATTATATAGGTTTCAAGTGTACAATTCTATAATATATCATTTATATATTGCATTGTGTCTTCACCACCCAAAGTCAAATCTGCTTCTATCATCATTTGCAAACAAAATCTCTGGAAACCCAGGCACCAACTATCTTTTCTATTTTTTATCTGAAAATTTTTTGTATTAAGGACTTACACTGGCAAACAAATTGATAGCTCCTTAAGACATCACTTGTTTCAATTGCTATGTCATGCTGATCTTGGAGTCACAATCTTCCCTTTAGGTGTATTCGGATAGCCTTTGCACATTCTGAAGTTCCACTGGCAATTATTTTTGTGGAAGAAAAGGCAGTAACTAGGCTGCTTCAAATCATTCAGAAAATCATTTCTTACCAGGAGCTGAAGCAGCTACCTTATAGTCGCAGAGCCTGGAGGTAACAGGTGGGCAATCAAATTTTATCTCTACCAGGTGGAAAATTATATTTATTTGAAATCTTTTTGAGGTTTAGATTTTGACAATGATTCCCAAAAGCAGAATATGCCACCAGTAGAGCTTATGTCAACAATTATGTTCTATTTTCCTGATGATGTGGTTCTACCACACACATCACAGTCACATTTGGAAATCTAGCTTCTACGTCTATCTGGCTCTGATCTAGGGTAGAGGCCACAATGTCATGTGCTGGTCTTAAATTAGAAATACACATAATTCTGAAAAAAAATCCTAACCACTAAAAGAAAAAGATGAGAAATATTGAATGCTCTTTAAATTATACTCAAATTGAGAGGCCTGAATAGTGGTGGTGAGAAGGTGGAAAGATGAGGGAGGAGAGGGCTAGAAAAGCAATGAGAAGGGAGAGAAAGTGACATGGATCTGTTGCTCTTATTGCAGAAATGTGAGCAACTTAGGAATGCCATTGTTATCATCATAGAACCTCAAAAGCTCTTCAAAGATTCTACAGAAATTTCACAGTTCTCAGTCACATTCAGGATAGCCAGGACTCCTCTGTCTGGCCCAGAGGGTCTTATAGGACATTTCCCCACTGAAAAGAAAAATATCACATAAAGACAAATTTACCCATCCTACCCTTTTCTTTTATAAACCTGATACTACAAACTATTCTTGTTTCCAAACATTCATTTTTTTTTTATTGTTAAATGTATTAGGGTTACCTTGGTTAGTAAAAATTACATAGATTATAGGTGTGCAACTCTACAGTATTTCATCTATGTGTTATAATATGTGTTCAACACCCAGAGTCAGCTTTCTTTCCATCACCATATATTTAGCTCCCCCTCCATCCTTCCCACTCCCCTCCCCCCTTACCCTCAGGTAACCACTAAAGTACTGGTTGTGTTCATAAGGTTTTGTTTCTTTGTTGCTTTCAGTGTTGTATTCCAAATGAGGGAAGTCATGTGGTTCTCTGCTTTTGCTATCTGACTTATTTCACTGAGCATGCTGATCTCAATTTTCATCCATGTTTTTTCATGGCAGTATTTCATCTTTTCTTATAGCTGAGTAATATTTCATTGTATATACGTACCACAGCTTTACCAGTATGGAGATTCCTCAGAAAATTGGGAAAGGAACTACCCTATCACCTGGCAATCCCTGTTCTGGGTATCTACCCCAAAGCATTTGAAAATTTTAGTCCATAAAAACATATGTACCCCAGTGTTTGCTGCAGTGCTGTTCACAGTGGCCAAGTCATGGAAACAACCAAAGTACTTTTTATCAATAACTGTCTAAAAAAGCCACGGTCTAAATACTCTTGAATACAAACCAAGTGCCTGCTGATTTGGGGCAGGGAATTAATTTTATTATTTATTCCAGCTTTAGTGTCTATTCCTACTAAACCGGAGTGTTGCTGTGAAGGGGAAGAGGGTGAAGGAGGAGAGCATAAGAGAAGACATTGTGTCTATGCAGACCTGTTTTCAACACCATGGACAGTTTTGTCCTGAGAACAGTAGTCCAGTAACCATGCAAAACAGTCACATATCAATTTCCTCAAAATTCTTTTTAAAGATCATTTAACTCTTATGATATTTAGTGATTCTTTTAATGGTCGTATGTTCAAGCAACACATCAGTTGTGTGAGTAACTTCTTTAATCAACTCTGTTTGAGTGCAGTAATATTTCTTTGCAATATAATTGAATTATCTCTGTGTGTTCATTTGTCATAAGTTGCCTTATATAAATAAATGTGTACATATACTCCACATACGTATATTCAATTTTTGTAATTGCTAAAACACTAATAAAACAATAGAAGCTTTGCATATGGATTCTCATAGTAGCTTTACGTTAACTCTTTAAAAATAGGTTATAGAGTAGTTATAATTCTTGACAAACTTGGACCAGAACTTTGGTATTGACTCCTAGGGCCAAGCATGTTTTAAAATGAACACAGGAGCTTCTGAAAAGCACCTATCTACCCAGTTATTTATTAATAACTTGTAATTGTTTTTAATTTCAAACATTGATTCAACCAATAGCTATTGGTCGCATAATATCTGTTAAGATAAAAGAAAATAAATATGAAACAAAGAGTAATTGTCCAAAGAAAAAAAGTGTTGGGTTTTATGAAGTCTGAAAATTAAGTTTGTGAACTTGCTAACATGCACTTATGTTGGCAGCACTGTATAAATAACTTGGTAAGGTTTCATAACCTTGGTATATCAGTGTCTCACAGCTGTGTTCATGTCAGTATCTGTCAGTGTCTTGCTGAATTGTTGTTGTGTGTTTTTGTGTGACATCACAAGAATGTCAGAGCTTGAATTATAGAGATAAACAAACTTTACATTTCTTGTTAAACTTATCAAGAGTGGGAGTGAAATCGGGGACATTATCCCCATCCAAGTTGATGGGGATAATGTCATGAAGAAAATGGCAGTGTACAAATGGGTTAAATGTTTTTCTGAGAGGAGGGAAAGCATCACTGATGAAGACAAGTCAGGGTGGCTAGTAACAAGCAGAACTGACAAAACATTGCAAAAATTTATCAAAGTGTGCATCAAAATTGTCAGTTGACTGTGAGAAGCATAGCAGACCAAGTATACACCAATAGAGAAACAGTTAGAAAAATCTTAATTGAAAATTTTGGCATGAGAAAGATGTGTATAAAAATAATCTCAAAGGAGCTCACCAGTGAACAAAAGCAAAGGAAAATCCAAGTTTTCCAAGACCTTTTGGAGAGGCAAGATGATGTTTCTGGCCATGTTGTCACTGGTGATGAAACATGGGTGTACAAATACAACTCTAAACAAAGCATCCAAGTGCACAATGAAAGTCAGGCAATTCTCCACAGCCAAATAAGTTCCATCAGTCCAACTCAAGAGTAAAAATAAGATTGCTAAACTTTTTTTGATATCAGCAGGATTGTTTATTATAAATTTGTACTAACTGGACAAACTAAGTTGACTATTTGGAAATCCTGTAAAGGCCGTATTAAAAATACAAAAATGGAGGGAACTGGAATGGCTCAGCAGGTTGAGCACTTGCTTTGCAGCCCCAAGGTCTGAGGATTGAGTCCTGGTTCTGGTCCCAATCCCTACCCCAGCCCTGGCCCATGTGGACCCATATGCTGAACTGGGGTGTGGCCCCAGTTTGGTTCTCACTGGGGCAAGCTTTCCATGTGGGAGGCCCCCAGTTTGGCCCCCAGAATGCAAAGGCATGCCTCTCATGTGGGAGGCCCCTGGCCCAGTTCCCACCCTGTGCGGCCCCCACCCACTGGTGTGGAACAAAACCATGTTGAAAACTGATGGCATATAACTATGGAGACTGCTCTGGGCTTTCCCCCATCTCTCTGTCTCTCTTTGTCTCTATCTCTCTCTCTCTCTGTAAAAAAAAAACCAAAATAAATCTTAAAAAAAAAAAAGAAATAAAGAAAAAGACAAAAATGACCTAAATTTTCTATCAACAACTCACTGCTCTTGCATCACAACAGTGCACCGGCTCACACGGTACTGTCTATGAAGGAGTTTTTCTCCAGTAAAAAAATAACTATATTGAAATACACCCTCCCTACTCACCCAATCTGGCCACCAATGACATTTTTCTTTACCTAAATGTAAAGATAATATTGAAAGGAATATATTTTCATGACATTCAGGACATAAAGGGTAATACAATGATGACTGTGATGGTCATTCCAGACAAAGAGTTCCAAAATTGCTTTGAAGGGTGAATTAGGTGCTGGCATCAGTGCATAACTTCCCAAGAGGAGTACTTCGAAGGTGACCAGAGTAATAATCAGAATTCAGGAAGGCAGAACTTTTTCAAGGATAAGTTCATGAACTTAGCTGTCAGACCCCATAATTTTGGAACTGTTACTATATGGTTATGAATAGTAATGTGGCCCTGGCATGTCACTTAATCCCTTGGGCATCTATCTCTTGAGGAAGGGTGTTTTAGATTAAATTTCTAAGTTCCTTTCCAGCGGAAAATTGGTGTCTATTTTATAATATAAAGTCCTATAAGTCCATATAAGTCCTATAAAAATCACACTCACAGTTTAAATGATTCTACCATCAATTTGAGTTCAGCAACTTTTCAGTTTCCAATAGCTAGTTTAATGTTCCAATTTTAATGTGAATTATTATCATAACAATTTTTAACCCAGATTGTTATATATATTATAATGAAAACCTAGTCCTAGTTAATAACTTCTATAAACAGAAAGGGAGGAATGAAACTTTTATGTTTGACCTAAGAATTAAACCTAAAAAAAACCAAAAAACATTGGACAGATGAGACATTGACATAGAACTTGACAAAATAAAAGTGTCAATCACTTTTTTTAAGTATTCATGTTACAATCTGTATGCTGAACCAGTTTTGCCTGTCTTCTGATATTATGACTCTCCTTCTCCTTTTCACTTTCTCCAAAATTTCTCTGTAAACATTAATTCAAGTCTCAGAGTCTATTACCCAAAAACCAATGGAAAATAGATCATTGATTTGAAATTTAACTCTGTTCTTATTTTTTCAAAAAATAGTAAATGTAGCAACAGATAAGACATTGGGGGATAGATGTTCTGGAACTTCTTTATAAGTGTCTAGTAAAAACGTTTTGCTGTGCCATCTATCTCTTTTTAACACAAGCTCTTTCTATGGCTTCTACAAGCAGGTGATAAAGTTCTTCCCATTAGAGAACAGAGAAAGTCAAAGTTGACCCTATCAAATCCAGAGGAAGAGTCTGCATGGGGTATACAGGTGGAGTATTTGCATATAGTAGATCCTCAATAAATGGCTATGGAATTACAAAATCCTAGTCAAACTGAAACATAATTTGATATCCAAATATAGTAGTTTGTAAATTCTACAAAGACTCTTGATGAACATTGAAAGGCGTTATTTATGTTGATTACGGTAAGGAGTCTGGAGTAACATTACCATTCCCTAATAAAACTTGGACTCATTTCATTGCCATTCCTATTTGAATGTTTTATAAATCTGACCCATGTCCTATTCTACCAAGACTAATTATGAGCCATCCTGCTGTCACATTATGTTTCTTCAATTTGGGAATAAGTTAAAACAACAGAATATAGCACCACATTGCAAACTTATTAATTATTAAATACCTTACATCGGTAGTCACTTTCCACTCTGAAAGTCCATCCTTTGATGGACTAACTTTTCTAAGCCTTTAGAACACTAGTTAAGATTCTACTTTCAATATTACTAAAATCACCATGAAAATGTACTGAATATAGATTAATAGATGAAAGAATGACATTAAGAACACTAGAGTAGAACAACAGCATACCTATTTAAAGATTTCTATTTTTATATTATTACTCCATACATTTAATCTTATTTTATTTAGCATGGTCATTTTTCTTCATTACCTTGTTTGTCCCATAGGTTTAGAAATTAAATGCAATTACTTAAAAGGAATCAATGATATAGATAAGAGAGTTCAGACCACAGTTGGTTCCTAAAATAATTCACAAATTTTTCTACTAGAAATATGTTCAGTCAAGTTTGAAGACTATTTTAAGAGGCCTTAAATCAGATTAAGTGCTGGCTTTCAGGTCTTGATATCTCAGGATGCTGCCAGATAGCAATCTCTGAGATTGACTCATTTTGCATTAAAAGAGCTTTTTCCAATGATGCCAAATGACTCACGGCTTCTAATTCTTTAAAAAAGAACCATGAGACCTGCAATGTTAATTACATTATGGGACTGAGTGAAAGAGTATTTAACGTACATGGATCCAAGTTATGCATCTAAGGCTACTGTTTGCAGAGTCATTTTGGGGTATAGGTTTGTCCTCACAAAGAAAGCAGATTGGTCCCATGGCACCACTGTTGTTAATTATTTACTTAGCATATCTGTCTTTAACAAATGAAATACTAGCTAACAGGACCAGAGTAATCAGAATACACACAGTTCGCGGCCTCTTCTGGCCCAGGCTGCAGTAGAAAACAACTGTGTAGGACAACAGCTGCTGGCTGCCTAAATGGAATACAGAGTGTAGATTTTATTCTGAAAAAAACATTTGTAGAATTGGTTATTTCCCCTGAGTATGAATGATAAATCTGGTGGACAACCTGTTCCAGACAACATTTGTTTGATAGAAGGAGATTTTGTTACGCTTTAGTCAAACAGACACTATCCACATTAATCAAGGACTGTTTGATTTCTGTGTTTTTAAAGGAATGAAACAAAAATGTTTTGTTCAGTGTATTTTCTCTGGAAATACTGAGCTGTAGCCACAAGAAAATCATTTCTACTTATTTTATTTTAAGATTTATTTTATTGTTTTTGACAGAGACAGAGAGAAACAGAGAAAGAGTGGGCCCAGAGCAGTCTCTATAGTTGTATGTCATCAGTTTTTGACCTGGTTTTGTTCCACACAGGTGGGCAGGGCCAGGAACTGGGCTGAAGGCCCCCTCAAGCCAGGGGCCAAACTGGGGAGTAAGAACTGAACCGGGGGCCTCCCGCATGGGAAGCACACCCCAGTTCAGCATATGGATTCTCACGGGTCAGGGCTGGGATTCAGTCCTCAGTCCCCAGGGCTGCCAAGTGAGCGCTTAACCTACTGAGCCATCTTGGCCTCCCTACTTCTTATTTTATATATCTGCTTTGGTGGAACATGTGTCGTTGATGAAATTAAAAATCAGATTATATCAATTAGAGACCTATATATTCCTAGTTTTAGGTGACCAGATTTTAACATTGGTAAAGCGGGACACCATTGACCAGGGGGAAGGGGGTTCTTGATTAAAAATTTGGTCTATCTCCCGCAGTTCCCTAGCTTATAGTGCATTCTTTCCAAAAATCGGGACTTTTTTAAAATGCCGCGGGACGTGAGACAAATTGTTTGAAATCGGGATTGTCCCGCCAAAAGCAGGATGTCTGGTCACCTTATCCTAGTTGCTGTGTATGTTGTACGTATATACTAGGCTTTATTCTTCATTTACCCAGAATATGCTTAGATCATAAGTGGTCAGATACTTTGAGAAGGTTTTGCTTTCTTCAGCCTCTATAGAGTTTATTTAGATTACTTCTTTTAAATAACAAGGACAACCCCTATTGGCCACTCTGAGTTCTAAGAGCATTTTAGAGACAGGAGACGATATGAATCAGTACCAATAACTAATCTGCAGCCTTATAAGTCAGAAGACTACCTGTCCTCAGTCCAAACTTTTGAAACCAGAACCAGGATTCTGAAATCTGATGCTAGCCTTAAGAAAATGTCCTCACTACCTCAGACCTTCTGAGTAACAACACACAAAAGGAGGGGACTACAGAGAGTCTTTTTTATGAGACAGGGAGACCAACTACATAAGAGAGAAAATCCTAATTCTAGCTTCTGAGACAGGTAGAAGAAAAGCAGAAAGAAAAATTAGTGGTGAGATAGAAACAATGGGGGTAGAAAAAAGTGCATGGGAATTCTAAGCCTTTTTTAAGTCTATTCTGTCAAATTCCCCCAGCCCTTGGGAAAATCACAACAATTTCCTTTAATTTTATTTAAATTACACAAATAGTAAAAATATTCAAATAAGAGTTAAAAAATACTCCTTAACTGTCCTTTTCCATATTCTAGGAACTCTCCCAGGGGTGACCATTGTGATTAATTTAGTAGCTTTCCTGGCTTATGCAGATGCTTGAGCGGGTAGGGGAGTAGAGCCCACATATTAAGATATGTTCCCCGGTGAGAAAATGCAGCTGCCCAGAGAAACTTACCCCTTTTTCTAATTTATTAAAGACTAGAAGTGATTTGGTACTCTTCCAGGATCCTTGCTGTGTGTGTGTGTATCTTTGTGTAATCATTTAGTTTTATTTTTATTATTTAGTTTTGCATTTTAGAAAAATAAAATTATGCATGTCATTTTGTAACTTGCTTTTTAACTCAAAAATGTATCTTGGAAGCTTGTCCAAGTCAATAAAACAGGTTTACCTCATCTTTTATCTGCATTTTTTGCATTGACCCAAAACCAAGATCCCCCAAACACAATTTAGGCTGTTTCCAACATTTTACTCTGACAAGTTATATGATACACATCTTCTCCAAGCAATCATTTGTATGAGGTCTGTTGGATAAATGAGCAACTTGGGTGTAGGTTTGTTCAACATAACATTTCACAGATGACAATGGGGTCATTGACAGGAGTGTAGAGAACAGAGCTTCTGTCTAGACAAGAAAGGTCACCGGACCTAGCCTTACAATTTAGAATTCTTCCTATAGGACAAAAACCAGTAAATAAATAAAAGTGTAAAAGAACTGGACTTATGAGTCTCTGGGATCCAATATTGTGTGCTGTCATCAGCAGTCAAGTGATTCAGAGTGCTCCACGTTGCATGCCCTTTGTCTTATAAAGGTCACAGCCTGTATGCTAAGAAGGCTTGTCAATATGCCGCCATCAAGGGCAAACATCACTCCACAATGCAAGAATGGTTTGAACAGGGGAATAGAGGAAAAAGAACAATTAATTTGTCAAACCTTTCTTCTTTGATAGGCTGAAATCAAAGAGTTTTCAATACCACCTTTTCCCAGGAACGTGGAGTACTAACTATCTTGCTTCTCCTTGTGTTCATAGAAATACTCACAACTACCAAGGTATTCATAATAGTTACACATGGCAACTTAGAAACATTCTGCAATATTAAAAAAGTAATATTATTCTTTAAAATTATATTATATATATATAAATCTCTAGACATATTCTACTTTGGAAAATATTGATTCTTTGTATGCAACAAGTGATCTTCTGGTGATCCAATCCAACAATAATCCTTTTTTTGTTTGTTTGTTTTGTTTTGTAGAGAAAGCAAGGAGTCTGCCATTACCCACACATTTAATTGTGATTTTCAAAATGTCTGATGAACAGGGCAGTTTATTTAATCATTGCTTCTGACTGTTCTTGACTGTCAAATGCAGATAAGGTACTAGAAACTGATATGTGGACATTAAGTCCTCAATAAATATCTGCAGAGATGAATAAGATCCATCCCTTCGGGGCATAAGTGGACACTGAATATGGCTGCGATTGAATATTCCTCATGCTAAAGGAAAACATGGCAGTGTCCTAGCAGGTAAGCTCTTTATCATAACTTGGAATTCTCAAATGTTGTTGGTTGGTCTAGAAGAAAGTGTTCTACCAATTTTTACATCATTGCTTTTCTTCTCTAATTTCCCCCTAAGATCTTGGACCTGGAGCAGAATACTTTTATGATAAATTGACCTTAATTAAACCAATGTATGAGCTAAGTTAAATTAAAAGAGCATTTAGTTGCCAGCAAATCCATTTGGAGATTTAAAACTATGTGTCTCTTGCTGAATATGGCAAGCTCTGCATACTTAGTCAGAATGACAAAGTTTTCTCAGAGTTGCAACCAGGGTCAACTAGAATAGTTTCCATAATATGAAATACAATTGAATATTATAAAAAAGGGAAAAGCCGGGACGGCTCAGCGGGTTGAGCGCTCGCTTTGAGGCCACGAGGACCGAGGATCGAATCCCGGCTCCGGCCCAGGCAGGACCCACATGCTGAACTGGGGAGTTCCCACAGTTCGGTTCTCTAGCTGTCTCTGTCTCTGTCTCTCTATCTATCAAGAGTAAAATAGAAATAAATATGCACTAAAGATAAAATAATTACTCTCTATAAATATAAAAAAAAAGATAAAAAAAAAAAAGAAAAAAAAATGTTACACATTTATCATCCCATCCTCTGCCCTCTCAAAAAAAACAAGTGAACAAACAATTTTTCTGACTTTGACTCCTCACACAGGCCTCAAGTTAATCCTTATACAAATTTTCTGACGATGAACAACATTCTCTCTCAGCAGAACCTAAGTTATGCTGCACACTTTGGAAATTTTAATTAAAGTGCTACCTTTTTATATATCTAATTTTTCATGGAGAACATATATGAGAATTCATTTCAGGATCAAAAACATATTTCAATGCTAGACTTGATATTATTATTGTCTGTAACTGTCAAAACAAAAATTGATAGGATGACACATCATCTTGTTAAAAGAATTTTTGCTTCGGTTTGAAACACACAAGTAATCTAGTCACAATGCCCACAAGTCCCATTTATAATAGTATCAGGACAGCATTCAAAACAATACAAATGTATTAAAATTATTTTTATTTATGAAATAAAGTCCATTAACTTATTAACTATAGATGGGCTTTGGGTCTCACATAAATAAGATCACTTTTAACATTAAATTCATAGAGATAGAAGATTGTTATTGGGCAGAACTGTCTATTCCATAATATAAGGATCTTGAGCAGGATACATTTTATTTTACCAATGAAAATAAGTATTTGAAATATAAAAGGAACTTTATTATTTCATTAATGGCAATTTACTATAATATGAATTCAAACTTTTCATTTTATTTACCACAGTTATAATAAAATCAGATTTCACTATGAGGTGTTATATGCATAAGCCAACTTATCTTTTTACATACAACAAGGCAAGTAAAATGGGAGCATCATTTCAAGCTAGTGACTCCTCATAATTTAACAACAGTATAAGCATTTGTACTTCCACTGAGCAAATCTGTAAGAATGTTCTTTCATTCACCCCACAATTATTGAGTGCCAATTTTCTTATGGGGACTTGTACAATATCTCATTAAAGTGACCAGGGACAATATTATGCATTAGGTGACACTTAGTTTCAAGATCCTTTGCCCCTCTTTTTTCTATCCCTCTGGCTTCCAGATGTATTCCCTCTTCTAGCACTCAGGATTCTTCTACTACTCCAAGTGAGAAAAAAAGAAAAAGAAAAAAAAGCATTAATGGTGCTTAGAAAAGAGATGTAAGGCTTTTAGTCTTTTCTCATGATACTTGCATTTTTTTTTCATTTTATTGTTTGAGAGAAATTGAGAGAGAGAGAAGGAGGGAGGGCTCCAGAGCAGTCTCCATAGTTGTACATCATTAGTTGTGATATGGTTTGATAGAGTCCTGTGGGGCAGGAACTGAACAGGGAACCTCCCTCGTGGGAGATGAAAACCTCTGCTACCATCCCAGCAGTTACCAGTTGCACTGCAGTTTAGCATATGGGGTTGCACAGGCGAAGGCCAGAAATCAAACCCCAGACCTCACGACTGTGAGACAAGCACTCGACTACGGAGCTATCCTGGCATCCCCAATATTTGCATGTCTTAAAAGGCACTGTTGGAGAGTACTCTAAAGGAATAAAAACTTAGATGATGAAATTTCAGGCCATGAATGATTTCACCATAAACTAGAACTTTTCTGAAACTTTTCCAGTGATTCTCAAATCATTATGCAAATATTATTTGTCTGTTATTTCCCAAGATGGTCAATTTGTTAATAAAGTATTATAAGCCAATTTCATAATTTACATGCACATATGATGGTGCTTAAAGAAGCTAAACAATACCCTTTACCCCACTAGGCTTAGAGCAATTATAGAATGTACATTAGTAGTACATGGAAGAAGTTAAAATAATAGGCTTATTACTTGTCAAAACTGGAATTAAGAAAGGTGACTTAGTTGTACAGCTTCATAGGTTGATTTAAATGTATATCCCCAAACTCTAGGCAAAGTAGGGAGGTAGACCAACCCTCCCTGCAGGCAGGTTGACTCAGAAAAAAGAAACAGGAGCTTAGTGTGGTGTGTTCAGCTTGTTGGTCTAGATTTACCAAGTAGATGATTCACCCACTTCCATCAGGCACTGTAATTAGAATAAGCATAGAGGTCAGGAGTTTGTCGAGCTTATAAAATCAACTAAAAAAATTAAAGAAATGTAACATTTAATGAGCACTTACTAAGAGCGAGAAATACAGTTTCACACTTTACCTTGATCATCTTGATTTATTTTTGTTGAACGTCTATGAAATAGGTATTATTTACTGCCACATTTTAGGAAAGAGAGGTCCTAAGATATGGTCCCAAGTGATAGAGCTAGGATTCAAACTTTGATCTTTTCCAGTCAAACTCCAGAAGTTACATTGCTTTTCAGTGCCTTGCCAAGAAAAAATAAAACTCCCTCCTGCTTTATTCTGATTTTAAGTGGGTAAAATGTTTATATGTATCATTTTCAGAGCTACATTATTAAGGACAGAAGATTATATTAGAATCAATACTTGATTAAATGAAATTTCCACCAAGAAAATAAAAGACAGAACATTAATGTCGGCATTTAGTTATCCAGTCCTCCCAATGCCCATCTTGAACAAGTGACAGAAAACAAACAAGTAAAATGATTATATTTCTTCAGAGTTAGTTGCATCGAATACCTATTCTTTCTCCTCAGTTGGATGAAAAGTTATTTAAAACAAAATCACTACTGCTGTGTTTACTTTCTAAATTATAGAAAACACACATGTATTTTAAGACACTGAGTTATGAAACATGAATACAGGGAGTTCAGAGAGTTTCTGCTCAGAGGCACAAAATAATCTAAAAAATCAGTTTAATAAAACCTGGGGGGGAAGGGATCATTTGATTCAAGGTTATAAAATTACATATCTAAGTATTATGTTAATAATTAATTTATATCAACTAATCAAAATTAATTCATTACTAAAATAGTTCAAATTCAGGGTCAAGTAAAAAAATATATAATGCTTAATTTGCATTCAGAAACTCTTGGAGAGAGGCGGTCCACTGAAACCTGCACTGTGGCATTTCATCTGTTTGATTAGGTTCCTTTAATAAAGAATGTTTAACATGAAGAAGCTCAAGAAAGTAAAAAATTGCTGAAACATCCACCAAAATTTTTAAAAACTCAGGGCTTAGAGTTAATAATTAATTGAATAAGGGATGAGTCAGTCATTTAGAATACATGAGCTGGAAATGTGCATGACAATAATCTGGCAGTCAGGAAATCTCTAACTGAAGGAAAACAACACTGAAGATACAAGCCAATTAGTCACACTCAGTTTTATTTTCCTATTTTAGCCAAAAGTTATCATCATGGGCAGTCAAAAGAGCTTTGATTTTTGAATCACAAAGACTGAGATCAAAGTAAGATTTTACCTTAATTTCCCACTTATAAAAAATGGGAAAGTCAAGGCCTACCTTCACTGGCCTGTTTGGAGTTACAACTGATACACATTTCTAACACAATGCTGAAACACTGAAAATGCTCCTTCCCCTTCTGTCTTCCTAGTCCCACTGCTTAGAACAAATCATAGAGTTCAGATTGCAGTACCTCATGCTGTACTGTATTGCATAGTTTCTGAAAATTTTATTTATTTGTTTGTTTGTTTGTTTGTTTGTTTTTGACAGAGAGAGAGAGAGAGAGAGAGAGAGAGAGATGCAGAGACAGAGACAGAGGGAGAAGTGAACTGGGGGAGCTCCCCAGTTCAGCACCTGGGTCCACTCAGGCCCGGCCAGGACTCGATTCTCGGTCCCGGCGCTGCAAAGTGAGCGCTCAACCCACTGAGCCATCCCGGCTTCCCCAATTTCTGGAAATTTTAACTCGAATTTGAGAAAATAAAAATTAAATTTGGGGAAGTAAAAATGACACTGTTTTAAACCTTGCTATATATTATCTTATTTCATTCTAACAGTAATCTTGTTAAGTAGATGTTCTAATGACACCCAGAAGAGGAAACTGAGGCATAGAGATTTGTCCCAGATCAGAGAGAGAAAGTTCTGGAACTGAAGATGAGGAAGTGAGTGCTGCACCCACTCTTGAATGGGAGAATATAAAAAAATGTTCTTAAAACCAAAAGGAAGGGAAAGCTGGGATGGCTCAACGGGTTAAGCGCTTGCTTTGAAGCCTCGAGGACCGAGGATAGAATCCCGGCTCCGGTCCAAGCGGACCCACATGTGAACTGGGTTGCGTGTCCCGAATGCAGTGAGGCCCCCAGTTCAGTTAAAAAAACAAACAAACAAACATTAAAACCAAAACGCAAGTCAATACTTAGTGCATCAGACATTGATAACAGTTGAATTCATTAATAAAGAGTCCATCTTTATAAAGTATCTACATGTCTTTAACTCTTGAACCATTAGCTTTCATTCATATCACATAGAGAGAAGATATCCATCATTTTCACTGAAAGGTAATGTTGATTTTTAGTAATACCCGATTGACTAGATATGTACTATTTTCATGTTTTACTCTTGATTGTTCTCCAGAGCCCAGCAGAGTACTAAGGCTGGTCTGACTATGACAGGGGCTAGAGCCAGGGCTGTTTTTAATGGATTAAGGTGGATTATTTTTTTTTTCTTAATCTTTTTTTTTTTTAAGATTTATTTTATTGTTTGGGAGAAAGTGAGAGAGAGACAGAGTGAAAAAGAAAGAGAGATAGAAACCCACAGCAGTCCCCACAGCTGTATATCATAGTTGTGCCATAGTTTCATTCCACACAGGTGGATGTGGGGCTGTGCAGGGCAGAAACAGAACTGGGGTCCTCCCACATGGGAGGCAAGACCTCTCACTGCCACGCCATCCTGGCAGTTACCAGCTATACTGCAGTTTATTACATGGGCCTGCACAGGCTGGGGTGGGATTCAATCCCCAGACCTCACTGCTGCAAGGCGTGTGCTTAACCCATTGAGCTATCCTGGCATCCACTATTTCTGACCACATCAGAAGGTACCATCAACCTAATGAATAAATAAGACTTAAGCCTGCAGGAGAAGGCTCAGGACCTTAAGAAAGCACATAAAATTAAATCAGGAGAAACCAGAGGTGGAGTCAGAGTAAGAGGCTCTGTATTGAGAGTGGAATGCAAGATAAAGATAGAAAAGTGGTAAAGTATGGGCAAGAGGAAAGGCAGATGCTTGAGATCTTTCAAAATGCATTTTGTGAACACCAGCTGGTCTTAGAAGCTCAAAAGTATTGGTTTAATATTTCCTAATACACAAATGATACATGTTGACTTAAAGAGTCAGAGGAAAGGAAAATTTTTCTATGGTTGGATTTGTTCTCTCCATTTGACATGAAGTCTTACACAAATCTATCACTCAGCTGGTGGAAGCTTTTTCCTTTACAGATATCAAACCAGTAATAGAACAAAAGCAAAAATCAGTCTCCATATATCTAATTTTCAAAATCCAAGCCTATGTAGTGATTATGTGTCACCCCCTCCAATCCATTCAAAATTTATTTTCTCATGGTCCATTTCCCCAATCTCAGAGAAATAATTTGATTAAAGAAAGTAATTAATATATGATGTTGATGTTATACATGTAAACATAATTTTATATTAAGATCCCAAGGTTCTATTTTTTATCTCTCCTTGACTGGGGGGACACAGAAGGCAATGACTTAAATAATATACAGGAAGGAATATACCAGAATGCAGAACCAACGTATCTGTGAATCTAGGATGACCCACTGCCCTCATCAAGGATTGTCCTTTCCCAAGAGAGCCTGACTTTGGTTGTGAACTGAATTGTGTCTCCCTAAAATGCATATTTTGTAAACCTAAGTCCCACTATGGCTGTGATTTGGGTAGGATCTTTAAGAGTTAATTAGTTTAAATGGGGTCATAAACGTGAAGTTCTAATCTGATAGGACTGTTGCTTTATAAGAAGAGTAGAGAGATTGCCATGAGAAAACATAGTGAGAAGGTGCCTACAACAAGCCAAGAAGAGGGCTCTCACCAGGAACTAAACTATGCAGGAAACTTGCAGTTGGATTTTCTAGCCTACAAAGAAAATTTCTGCTATTTAAGCCATTCAGTCTATAGTATTTTGTTATGGCAGCACAAACTGATTTAAACAACGCTCATCAAGGATTTTTAGTAAGAAAGATAAGCCTATTGTGAAACTAAAGCAGTCTCTAGAGGAAGCTGCAATATTTTTAAAAGTGTTCCAATCTGACAGATAATACTAGCTGTCATTTATTGAGTGATTAAAGACAGGTACCATGTTTTACCATGCCCCCTCCACACACACACACACACACACACACACACACACACACACAACAGCATGTGCATGCACATAACACACACACACATTATAACCTTACATCTTAAAGTAACCCTATCAGATTGAAATTATGTTCCCTATTCTACTGATTAATGAAGGGAATTCTCAGCGAGGTTGATCAATTTGCCAAAATGTACCCAACTAGTGGATCCAAGATCTAAATCTCAATATCCGAGTCTGTCCTTTCAACCATTGTATTATATAGAATCTAGGCAAAGGGCCCATCTTTGGGATTGTTTCAGAATGTCTTTGTGCTCTATGCCTTCAAACTAGTCAAAACCAGCCTGATCTCTGTCACTTTCAGATACCCCCATTTAAGTTATGTGTTGAGCACTGGGAGGAGGTAAATTCCTCAAATCTGATTATGTAGGAAGCTTCCAACCCAAACTATGGCTCAGTCTTTGCAATTATTACCAGCAACATAAATTCTTCTGAATGTGCTGCAAGGCAACATATAGAAACCCAGAACAGATGTATTTAAATCTAACATTTTACATCTGAAAAGATTCATCAAAACATACTTTTACAGCTTTTCCCCCCCAGCCTGTCATTAGTCACCAGTAGACTATCAGATAGCCACACAATGAATATATCACAATCACAGTTCTCATTTCCACTGCCTGAAAGAAAACCCTCCAAAGCACAGTATCAAGTGAACAGCTGCATGGAATTCAATGTGGCTTAGCATCACAGAAAGCTGTTTCCTTGCAGGCTGAGTAAAGCAATCTGTCTTTCGTGGAGCCATCCATTTTGTCTTAAAGTAACATTGTAGGGCTGGAAACTTAAAGTAATCAAGTTAATGCAAAATATTTCCTTATGCTTCTAATTGCATCTTCTCTGAATGTATGACAAAATAGCTATTAGTGGTGATTAAAAGTGTGAAATGAATAAGATGAAATTCTCTCAGGAACAGAGAGAAGTACCTCTCTGTCCTGGGCTCACCAACACTAATGAAAGATCAGCAAAGAGCCCAGTCAGGCTTGGACTACAAAACCAGGATGAAGACAGTTCAAGAACATTTCTTCTGATTAAATCTTAAGTTGCATGTGGTGTGAAAAAATTCAAGAAAACTATGTTTTTCATGTTGCTCTTTTGATGAGTAGCCACAAACAAGATAAAGCAATATTCCAATTTATCTATTGTAAGTAGACTTTATCTTATTCTGATGCAAAACTCTTGTCAAGTTATTGTCACTTGCATTACTGTAGGTAACAACCTGTACTAAGAATGTATAGTAATGCTGCCTTCATTCTTCCTGGGAGCATCCCAGGTTCTCCAAAGCTATGGGATTATAACTAGAAGACAGATAGAGCAAAGTGCATTCCATATTACCACCTAATTTTGTTTGGGAACTGACAGCCTTCAAATTAAAATATGGGTTAGTATTGCTGAAATAAAAAAAACCTCATTCTGGAAAAATGATGAATATCAGGCCTGAACTGATCTGTCTTTTCACAGTAGTACTTGAAAACTAAGTTAAGAAAATTATGCAATGTTGTGTCTGTCTTGTTTGCTGTGAACAATTTTTTCTCTCTGTGGGACAGAAGTTGAACTTTGGGGCTGTGAGTTGGCAGGTGAGCCTTGGGCCTGTGTTATAGAATAGTATAAAAATTGTGGGAAACCCAGCCACAGCTTTTCTGTCAAGGGACACACATGCTTTGGCTGTCATCTATAGCAGGTGCAGGTGCCTCATATGGGGAGGGCACTAAAGATTCAGGTGACTTGGTAGCACTGTACTGTCCAATAAGACTAGGATGCATGTGGACTGTGTTTCTTGATTTATGGTTCCATACGGCCAAGTATGTGCCATGTTAGAGTAAATGTTATTGTATTGAGTTGAGTTTGACTGCCAGTTAGGTTGGACATTACTCACTGCCATACTGCTGACCTGTTTTATTTGCTTATGTCAACCTTTGAGGGACTAAGTTATACCATATTAATTTCAATCTGTCTTTTAAATTAGCCCAAGAGTTGACTTAGAAATCCCAGGTAAAGTTAAAGTCCCTATTAGCTTTGAAGTAGCCTTATTTTCTCAGGAATAAGTCAACCAAAAATGAGGCAGCCAAAAAAGCTCAGAATTTTCCATATTCAATCAGATTCTCGGTCAGATATTCAAAATTAAATGATGACACAGAGAAAATCCACAAAAGACCAATTTTTTAGTACTAGCAAGTTGTAAATCTGTCATCTTGAACATTTTTACAGTTAAATGTTCTATGGGACTAATTGGACAGTTACCTCTGAAATCAAAATTAGTATAAGTGATATTCATAGAAGTCATTCACACTCCCATCTAAAAGGAGTGCTTGGTCTCAAACTTAGAATAGTTAGTGGCTTCTCTAAGTAGAAAGCCTCAGTTTCTAAACAAAGACAATACATTTAATAGTATCTGAGATCACCTTACTATAGTCTCATAACATGGACTTCATAAAAGTGAATAGAATCTATATTATAACCTCAAAATGAGTCTAGGTACAACAATCAGTGTTTAGACAGGAAAATGGAAACCAAACTGAGTACTTTAACCTCTTTCTGTGTCAAAGAAAGTGATTCACAAGAACTTATTCAGAAATCACTGAAGACCTTACATTTCCATCTGATAGGTCTATGAGCCTTATCAGTTGCTGTGATAGGAGAATAACAGTTTTCATTTTACTCCTGCTCCAAATATTATTCAGGTGATTCTTATTGGTGAAATGTATGCCAGAAATGTCCAAAGGGTATAGAAAGTATTGTTTTTAGGTTTCTAGCCATTGGAATACAAGTCAGAATTTACATTTAAGATGGTGATAAATATCAGTGAACAATATGAAGCATATTCAGAAACACAACCCCAGAAAAGGCAAAAAGAATGACAATAAATATTCATTTATATTATATAATTGAAAATAAAGGTCTAGAGCATCAGCTCCCAAGTGGTGGTATGCCTACCACTGGTGGTACATGCTAGGCCATTCAGGGGTATGCAAACAAACAAACAAACAAACAAACCGTAATGGTGATAAAAACAAGTAAGTAAAAAAATGCAAAATATTAGTTATGGAATAAAAAAATGTTATTTGAATCACTGTTAATAGAAACACTTCAAAATTAGACCACATGAATAAATGATGATTGATGAGGGAGAAGCTATGAACCCTTCCCCCAAACCACTCTTCTACCAATCATTACACAGTTTCAATACAATCTTTTTGGACATTTCTGGAACTTCCCTGAATATATAAATACATTTGTAGCCAGACTGTTTCATTAGTTTACTTATTGACTGAGTAAAGTACATTGTCTTTAATTGTGATTCTTTTCAAGTAGTTTTTTTTATTTGATGTTTAACATAGTTTTAGTTATTATTGTCAGTGATTTTCAAGCATGTCAGTTATGAATCAGTGGTTAAAAACAGAAACAGTTAAAAAACCAGAACTTGATGTGGATTATAACCTTTAGTCAAGTATTTCACGTATGTCAGTTGCTGTGAGTACATCCACACCAGGAGATAGTAAAAAGGTAAGTGCCTCAGAGACTATACAGAAGAAAATGAAATACTCTGAAGAGTATATTAAATATGGGTTTTCATTTGTAGGGGATGATGACTGTCCTAAGACTTTGTGTGTTGTATGTGAGGAAATATTATCCAAAGTTTGCATGAAACCTTCTCTATTCATGTGACATTTAGAAACTAAGCATTCTATGTATAAAAACAAATGGATACATTATCTTCAGTGCTTAGAAAAGCATCCAACTGTTATTTCATACACGATAACAAGAAAGACAATGAGAACGCAGGTGAGGTTTTATACCATATTGCTTATTGCATACCTAAATGTAGTAAAAACCACCCAGAGTTGAAGACTTAATTTCATCTTGTATTAAGGATACCATTTCTTATATGTTTGGGGAATAACATGTCCATAAGATCAATACTACCTCTTTTTCAAACAATACAATGTCTTGACAAATTCAGGAAATGTCTGATGATATTGAAGCTGTAGTAGCAGATAGAATTAGAAAAAGTAAATTCTATTTCATCCAGTTCAATGGAAGTGTAGATGCTACAGATTTATCTATTTTGCTCATTATCATAAAGTACTTCATAAAAAATGAAATGAAGAAAATTTTGTTACTTTGTTACCCATTGACATAGCATACAACAGGTGAAGATATCTTTAATGCAATCAATGGTTATATCATTGAAAAGAACATTTGTTGGTCAAATTGTCATAGTGTATGCACTGATGGAGGAAAGCCTATGTCAGGCCTCTGTGGCCAACTTAAAGAAGTAGCTTCTCGTGTACCATGGAGTCACTGCTGCACTGATAGACAAAGTCTTGCATCCAAGCCTCTTCTTAGTGAACTGAAACATGTTCTTAATGAGGTTGTCAAAGTTGTAAATTCTATTAAGTCACAACCACAAAAGTTTAGATTATTTAAGGCACTGTGTGAAGAAATGAACAGCATTCATAGCGTGTTTCTTTTGCATATGAAGGTAAGGTGGCTATTTCATAGCAAAGTACTTACACAGATGTTTGAACTTAGACATGAAGTCCAGGTATTTTTTTGAAGAGCATCATTATCCTCTTGCTCCAAAGTTTCTGGACACTAGTTGGCTCAAAGTCTTGCTTATTCATCACATATTTTTCTAGAAATAAACAAACTCAACTTGGGACTTCAAAACAGTTCAATCACTATATTCAAAGTAATCAATAAAATTGACTCAATAATTAAAAAAAGATTTTTCTCAACATGGAGAAAAAACAACTGGAATGCAGCTCCCTTTAATGAAGAATTCTTCAAGGAAGCTTAGCTATCAATGAAAAAGAGCACTTAATCAAACTTTCAACTGATTATTCTTTAAATTTTGATTTTAAAGAAAAGCATTTTAGGGAAGCCAGGATGGCTCAGTGGGTAAAGTACTCACTTTGCAGCCCCTGGGACAATGGATCAAATCCTGGCCCTGCCCCGTGTGGACCCATATGCTGAACTGGGGCGTGCTTCCTATGTGGGAGGCCCCCAGTTCAGTTCTTGCCACTCCGGTTTGACCCCTGGCTCAAGGGGCCATGCCTCCCATGTGGGAGGCCCCCAACCTAGTTCCTTCCCTGTGTGGCCCATGCCCACCTGTGTAGAATGAAACATGTTGAAAACTGATGATATACAAATATGGAAACTGCTCTGGGCCCTTCCATTTCTCTCTTGTCTCTCTTTGCCTCTGTCTCTCTCTGTCTCTGTCAAAAACAATAAAATCAATCTTTTAAAAAAATAGAATAAAAGCATTTTATTACCTTCTGGGTATATGTCAGTGAGAAATATAAATAGCTCAGTGAGAAAGCACTCAAATAAATACCTCTTGCCATTTGCTAATGCTGAACTAGTGGAAAGAATTATTTTTTCTTAGACCTTCATAAAAAATAAGTACTGCAACAAACTTAATACAAATCTACATTTAAGACTCTATCTTGCATCTTTTCAGCCTGATTTCAAGAAACCAAGTACATCAAAGCAAGGTCTATAATCTCACCAAAATGTTTCATTTGGCTAATCATCTGCATAACAATTACTACAGATGTTTCAGATAACAAAAATAAGTATTATTATTAATAATAAATTAAAAGTTTGTTAAATACTTGATTATCATTATCAATATTTAACTGTGTTATGACTTGTGAAATTAAATCTGGGTTTGTACTTTTAGTGTAGTAATTTTTCTTTCCTAACTTATTACCTCATTTTCACTATTTTACATTAAGATAAGCACTGAACAAAAGTGTCAATATTTAAAAACAACTGTTTTAAAAACTAAGGGTACAATTTATAGAAATCATTTCAAAAGGGGTGCAAAAGCAGAAAAAGGTTGGAAACCACTGGTCTAGAGAGAGCTGCCAATTATAAACAATATGATAGTACATAGCATTACACCTAGATACACAAATAAGAGAAAAATAATTGAGAAAGTAGAAAGAGAAGGAGGAGGGAGAAGGAAGGATGGTTGGAAGGAAGGAAAAAGGAAGGAAGGAAGAAAAGAAAGAAGGAAGGAAAAAAAGTGAGTAACGAAGAACTCATTCTAAAAGAAAACATTACACAAGAAACAGCCATCCCTCTACTGGGCATCTACCCAAAAAACCTGGAAACCTTAATCTTTAAAGATGTTTGTACCTGCATGTTCATCGCAGCACTGTTCACAGTGGCCAGAACATGGAACCAACCAAAATACCCTTCGATAGATGACTGGATAAAGAAGATGTGGTACA
>PVKE010008435.1:0-47723 GCA_004027555.1 Craseonycteris thonglongyai | reverse complement strand
AAAGATTCTCCAATGGGGAGGCTGGGATGGCTCAGTGGGTTAAGCGTTTACTTTGCAGCGCCAGGGACAGAGGATAGAATCCCGGCCCCGGCCCGTGCGGACCCATGTGCTGAACTGGGGAGTTCCCCCAGTTCAGTTCTCTCTCTGTCTCTATGTCTTTCTCTTTCTCTCTCTGTCAAAAACAATAAAAAAGAAAAGAAAAGAAAAGTAAAGCTTTTATAAAGATTCTCCAATGACCATAAGAAACTTAAATAAGAGGGGAAGCCGGATGACTCAGCAGGTTGAGCACTAGCTTTGCAGCCCGGGGGACTGAGGATAGAATCTCGGCCCTAGCCTGTGTGGCCCCATATATTGAACTGGGGTGTGCTTCCCATGTGGGAGGTCCCCAGTTCAGTTCCTGCCCTGTGCGGCCCCCACCCACCTATGTGGAAGAAAACCATGTCGAAAACTGATGACACACAACTATGGAGACTGCTCTGGGCCCTCCCCCTTCTTTTTATTTTTTTAAAGATTTATTTTTTATTGTTTTTGACAGAGAGAGAGAGAAAGATACAGAGACAGAGAGAAGGGGTAGGGCCCAGAGCAGTCTCCATAGTTGCACATCATTGGTTTTTCCACATAGTTTGATTCCACAGGTGGGCGAGGGGCTGCACAGGGAAGGAACTGGGCCGGGGTCTCATCCCGGTGAGAACTGAACAGGGGGCACTCCCCAGTTCAGCATATGGGTCCACACGGGCCGGGGCCGGGATTCGATCCTTGGTCCCCAGGGCTGCAAAGTGAGCACTTAACCCACTGAGCCATCCCAGCTTCCCAACTTCCCCCTTCTTTCTGTCTCTCTGTATCTGTCTCTCCCTGTCTCTGAAAAACAATAAATCTTAAAAAAAATGAAAAAAAGAAAAGGCTTTTCTAACTTAACTCTGACCTTTGTAGAAATGAACTGATAGCTAACAATCTATCCCAGGAGATGTTGTACGGGGGTTCCATTGATCAACAGAGGGAAGAAAGCTTGTTTTTCATGGACTCAGAACAAGAGAGCAGAAGAGGATAAGATAGCAAGGTAGTGTCGTGTCCTGCATGACAAAAGCTGTGGGATGCAAGAAGGGCAATGCAGGGTTAAGAAAGACAGTAGTGGGAAGCTGGGATGGCTCAGTGGGTTAAGTGCTCACTTTGCAGCCCCAGGGACCGAGAATTGGATCCCAGCCCCGGCCTGTGTGAACCCATATGCTGAACTGGGGAGTGCCCCCAGTTCAGTTCTCACCGGGATAAGACCCCGGCCCAGTTCCTGACCTGTGCAGCCCCTGCACCCACCTGTGGAATGAAACTATATAAAAAAAAACCAATGATGTGCAACTATGGAGGCTGCTCTGGGCTCTCCCCCTTCTCTCTGTCTCTGTTTCTTTCTCTCTGTCAAAAACAATAAAAATAAATCTTTAAGAAAGACAATAGCCAAGAACAGATTGAAAGCAAGGCCAAGGGACTCAAGCCTCAAGGACTGAGCCCTGAATCAGGCCAACACATAGCTTTTATTAACTATTGTACAAGGAAGTTAAACTTTAATCTCAAGGTCTGTGAGTTCTGTGCTTGGCAACTGTTTTCCCAAAAGTCCCCATTGTGCTCCAACATGTACTATGCCTTTGTACACATGCCCAACTCCAGGGGATGGAGTCATTGTTTAGAAACCATCCAATAAGGAAGAACAACCAATATCATTCCATCCCATTGTCAGCATTCCAAGACACTCCCTTCAAAGAATCTTTACCAAAATCATTCCTTCATTTCTTCGGGTCTCAGCTTTCCGAGACACTCCTTTGTGATGTCATGAGATTGGCATGGGGGAGCAAACAGCTCACAACTGCAAGGCAACATTTCCCCCTTTTTGTCATTGTGAAAGAAGAAACACAGACTTAGCAGTTTCTTGATCTATGGCCCGTCGAAGGGCTTGTTGTCTAGATCTGAGGACTAAACAGAACAAAAAGAGAATAATTAACAGAAGTGCTATTGCACCCACAAATCCTCCACCTAGGATCTTTACCCAAGTGAGGAGATTAATAGCAGAAAGCCCTTCTGCAGCTGCAGAGAGCATCTCCTCTCCAAGGAGAAGCTGGAGCTTGGCAGAAGACATTTTCTTCACTTCTTGTTGTAATTGCAGGGTATCTTAGTAAGATCAGGAGCATGTCCCAGGAGATGAGCTCATACCTCAGACCAAGGGGTACGTGTTTGATTATAAGAAAAAGGAGTTACATAGTAAGTAGAATCATTCCAATTACATTTTAAAGTAATCATAATTTGGAGATTTTCTAATTGGTCTCTGAGAAAGACAACAGTTGTCTCTAAATCCGCTAATCTTATGCTGATTTCTTGATCAATTTTAATTTGCTGATTCCAGGTTTTACTAGCATTTTCATGCCATTCTTGTACAAATTGGGTAGTCTGTACAGCTTGATGTAATGCTACCCCAGAGATAGCAGCAACAGTAGTTATTGCTATAATCCCCATAATGGCTGTAATTAAAAGGCCAATAAGTCTTTTCGTACTGTGTAAAATCTTATGAAGGAGTTATAGGATAATATGAACAGTTGGGGAGCCTTCCCACACCCTAGGAGCTTGGACAGGCAGCCATAACCATCGTCTTCTTCTTAACACGTTAAGTGCCATGTCAGTTACCGGTGACTGACACTGAACTTTCCATTCAGACCGCATCAGTCACCGGTGACAGTATACTTTTCGTGCAGACCGAGGTATTGTATGCTAACTGACAATATAAAATTTAAAAAGTTACATTCTATTAGTAAATTTTAAATAAGTAGGATGTCCCGCTTGTCTTTCCATTTTAAATTGTTTATTCCTTTTTTGTTTTCCTTCGCTATAATTTTTGCCCCGTTTAGGGGACATTTTCACGTTCATGGGTAAAGAAAAATCTTTTTCTGCACTGGAACAAGAATCGCAGACAACTGACTGAATATAAAGCATTTCTAAAATAATACATTGTACAAATTGCAGTAAATAATAAATATTCACGCAGTAAATATATTCTATATATATAAACATTCAGCCTCATCGCAACCTAAACAGATCTCTGGTCACCAGCATTTTGGTGAAATCTGATATAACGGGCCAAGTGGTAAGCAAGACAAAATAGCCTGGGCGCTTAACATTAAAATCATAATTTGATCATGGGAGGCATTATAAATTGAAGAGTTAATGCATGTATACAGACGGCATTGAGGACATTCAAGTAATTTTGTAGTCTGAATAATGGTGAGAGTTCCCACCAAGAAAACAAAAGTAGTTTTAAGATCAACTTGTAAATAAAACATTTTTGTTTTTTCAAATTGAAAAGCATATTCACGGCCATTTCTTTTTGTATAATTTTCTTTCCAACTCTTATTTTGTTCAAGGCTTAAGGCCACTTCCCATGGAGTTTTTAAAAATGGACCTCATGAACGGTTTCAGCCATGAATGACTTCTCTTTTGCGGTTTGACACACTGGCCAGGTACCCACAAAGGTCATTCTTCTGGACCTGGAGAAATACAAGCAAAACCTCATCCCCATATCAGTAAAGTTCCTATATGCCATTGATTAGTTTGGATATCCTTCTACCAGATGGGAACATTTTCCATAGGCTTTGGACTTTGAGTATTGAAATGCCTCTCAGCGGCTGTACGGCCGAGATGAGCCTTGGTATCTGAGCCAGATGAATTTAAAAAATTTAAAGTAAACATAGCTTTAGCTAATTGTACCAGTGGGGGTTCCTGTGTATCTCCCCCTCTTTGCTTTTGTAACTGTTTTTTTAGGGTGGCATTAGCACATTCAGCAATGGCTTGATCCTGTAGGTTGTAGGGAATGCCTGTGATATGAGTAATACGCCAGGTGGCACAGAAGTGTGCAAATTTGGAGCTAGTATATGCAGGGCCATTGTCTGTTTTAACATTACAAGGGAGGCCCATAATAGAAAAGCAAACAAGTAGATGACAACAGGATTGTGCTGTAGTTTCACAGGTCTCTGGGCAGTGGCTACAAGAAAGCCAGAGGCAGTATCAATAGAAGATGTACAAAAGATAACTTTCCAAAGGAGGGGACATGAGTAACGTCCATTTGCCAGATAGCATTGGGCATGAGACCATGGGGATTCATGCCTTCAGGGAATTCCTATGGAGTGTTAAGAATTTGGCAAGTAGGGCAGGTTTGAACAATCTGTCGAGTCTGTTTATTAGTTATAGGAAAGCAGGAATGGAACCCACTAGTATTTGTAAGAGTCAAAGAATGAAAATGAGTGGCTTCTGTAACATAAACATTACCGACTAAGGAATCAGCAAGGGCATTGCCATAAGTCATAGGACCGGATAAGTTAGTGTGTGCACGAATGTGCATGATAAAGAATGGGTATTGACGATTTCTGACCATTTGTTGAAGCCCATTAAATAATAACTGAAGATGCAAATTATGATTAGAAGACAGAGATGCTGTCTCAATATTTTGTACAGTATGAACAACATAGGCAGAGTCAGAGACAATATTTAAAGGTTTCTGAAATGTTTGTAGAGCAGTCAAAACTGCCACCAATTCAGCTTTTTGAGCCAAGATGCAATTGGTTTATTTTAATTTGCGACCTTTATCACTGACAATGGCCCCTTTTCCTTTACTGGATCCATCAGTGAAAACTGTCAAACCCTGAGGAATGGGGGTTTGGTGAAGTTTTTGAGCTAAAATTCAATTAGTCTTTTGTAAAAATGGAAATAGTTTATTTTTTGGATAACGGTTATCAATGAGCCCACAGAAATCACCAAGAGCAATCTGCCAAAACTCAGAATGAATATTTAAATATGTTATTTGTTGTTTTTTAAATGGAACTATAATATGAATGGGCTCCTGTCCCTTTAAATGGAGAACTCTAGTGAGAGCTCCTGAAATAAGATCTGCTATTAATTCTACATAACTCGGGAATGATTTAAAAAGGTTGTTAGGCAGGAAAAGCCATTCTACTAAATCTTGCTGTTGGACAATTATTGCCATAGGAGAATGTGAAGTAGAAAAAATTAAAATCTGTAAGGGTTGAGAGGGATCTATACGTTGAAGTTGAGCCTTTTGGATTTTGTTTTCTACTAATTCTAACTCCTTCTTGGCCTGAAGGAGTTAGGGAGCAGAGGCTATCCAATTGAGGGGGCCCCCATGAGAGACCAAATAAATTACTGAGAGCATAAGTGGGAATGCCTAAGGTAGGACGTAACAAATGAATGTCTCCTAGCAATTTTTGTAAATCATTTAAAGTATTAATTTGACCTCTCCTTATTGGAACCTTTTAAGGTGGAATAGACTGGTGGTTCACCACTGTTCCTAAATATTAGACCAATGTTGTGGTTTGAATTTTATTAGGAGCAATACAAAGTCCAGCCAAATCAAGTTGTATTTTAAGTAAATTAAAACATGATTGTAAATATTTTATGGAGGAGGCATATAAAATGTCATCCATGTAAGAATAATGTAACAATCTGGGAAATTTGTTGTAACTGGTTGAAGAGCTTTGGCTACAAAAAGTTGGCTGTATTGTTTGGCTATTGAGCATCCCCTGGGGAAGAACTTTCCATTGGTATCTTTTTAAAGGTTCTTTACTGGGGAAGCCGGGATGGCTCAGTGAGTTGTGTGCTCACTTTGCAGCACCGAGGATTGAATCCCGGCCCCGGCCCTGGCCCGTGCGGAACCATGTGCTGAACTGGGGAGCTCCCCCAGTTCAGTTCTCTTGCTCTGTCTCTGTCTCTGTATTTCTCTCTCTCTGTCAAAAAATTAATAAATAAATAAATAAAAACTTTAAAGGTTCCTTATTATTAGTTGAAGGAATGGAAAATACAAATCAAGGACACTCTTGGGGGTGTAAAGGGACTGTATAAAAACAATCCTGTAAATCAACAACTATTAAAGGCCAATTTTTTGGAATCATGGAAGATTGTGGGAGCCCCAGTTGCAAGGCGCCCATGGACTCAATGATGGTATTAATACCTGGGAGATCAGTGAGCATTCGCCATTGTCCTGATTTTTTAATGACGAATACTGGAGAGTTCCAGGGACTAGTAGAAGGTCCTGTATGGTCTTGTTCTAACTGGGCCTGTACTGATTCTTTTAAAGCCTCCAACTTTTCCTCAGAGAGGGGCCACTCTTCTTTTCAAAGAAGCTTATTTTGTGTCCATTTAAGGGCTATGGGGTCCGTAGCTGTGCAACAGTGGCCCCTACAACAAAGGTTTTTGTGTCTCTGTCTGATATCCCAATCCCTCTTGTCTGTGTTGGGATGGGGGCTAAATAGGCTAATTCCCTGATTAAATTTTCCTAATCCTTTTCCTGGCTGATATCCCATTTGATTCATAATTTTTTGACTTTGAGGACTATATTGTCCAGGGGGTATCCAAATTTCTGCTTCGCACTGTGTAAGTAAATCTTGACCCCATAAATTAACCAGAATGTCAGCAATATGGGGTTGTAAAACTCCTTTTTGGCCCTCGGGTCCAAGGAAGGGAAGAATGCAGACACTCTGGTGTAAGCCTGAAGCTTGGCCTCCCCCCAAATGTTAATGTTAGGCTCTTGTACTTTCCAATTTTTTTGCCACTCCTGTGAACTAATTATAGAAACATCAGCACCTGTGTCTAAAAGTCCTGTAAATTTTTTACCTTGTATTTCAATTTGGCAAACAGGACAAATTCTTGAAAGTTTTTTTGCTAGAAAAATATTTGCCTGCTCTGTATCTCCAAATTTTTTAGTCCCTCTGTTTTGAGTCCCTCCTTTTCCAGGGAGAGTATGTGGGAGAAGCAATAATTGAGCAATTTGTTCCCCCTTTTTTGCTGACCAGGGAACTGATGAGGACATTATAATTTGAATTTCTCCCTCATAATCAGAATCAATGACACCCGTAGGGACAGTAACTCCTTTGGATATTTAGCTAGAGCAACCAAGAAGTCTGACTGTATCTGGGGAAATTGGTCCAAAGAGACTGGTAGCCACATGGAAGGGGGTGCTCTCCAGGAAATAAAGTATCTATTGTGGCGTTCCCCTCCGTGGCAGGACTTAATGTCGTACAATGAGTCCGGAGGAAGCACAGCCTGCATCATATTGCCCAGTTGTTGGGGGCCTGGGGCTGGCCCCGTTTCCCGTTTCCCTGAATCAGTGCCATTTTTATGAAAAAATGATCTATATTCAGAGGCCCAATGTTTTCCTTTTTTACACTTGGGGCATAAGCCAGGTTGTTTAGGTCCTGAAGAGTAGGGTGTGTTAGATGATCGGGATCCATTTTTCTTTTTCTTCAGGCATTCTTTTCGAGTGTGGCTTGATTTTCCACAATTATAGTAATTACCGGGAAATTTAGTCTGTCCTATTTTGAATCCTGTCATGGCTTGGGCTACCATGGCAGCTTTAAATTGTCCTGTTCCTTCTCCTTGACAAACGGATATACCCCACTGTGTCTGTCTTTCCGTTCCTGGCTCCTATAGCCTTTTTACAGTCCTCATTAGCATTATCATAAGCCATAATTTGTAAAACTATATTGGCTGCTTGTAAATTGGTTATTTGCTTATTTATAGTATCTTGTAACCGAGCAACAAATCAGAATAGGGCTCTCGAGGACCTTGTAAAATTTTTTGAAAAGATATTTGGTCTTTACCACCAGTTTCTACCTTTTCCCATGCCAATAAGCAAATTCTTCATAGCTGAGCAACAGCCTGATCATCTAGCCTTATTTGAGTCTGAGTAACTGTCCAATTGCCAGTTCCTAATAATTGATCTTTGGTAATGGCGACATTATAAGCCTGCTTATGTCTACCTTGAATTTCAGCATTATTGATTCACCATGTTTTAAATTGTAAACATTGGGAAGAGGAGAGGTCTTGGTCAGGGTGTTCCAGTCTGTGGGAAGTAATCAATTGCCATCGGCCACACCCCGTATAAGGCCCATTGTGTATGGAGAAGTAGGGCCATACTGAATTATAGCTTGTTTGAGCTCCTTTAGTATTTTGAAAGGAAAGGGCTCATATTACGTTGGGGTTGTTTGGGTCCGCGCCAGGGGCAACAAGCTCATGAATGATAACAGGGAAAGCTAAAGCATCTAAGTCTCCCTCCAAGGGGCCTGTCGTATGCCCTTTTCAATTGCAGAGAGAGGTGAGTGAGAGCCTCCTGAAGGAGGGGGAGGTGTGCGCAGGGCAGAAAGGAAAGGGTTAGTATTTTTTGCTGGCTGTGAAGGTGAATCCGGTTCATGTCGTAAACAGAAAACAGCGGTGGCAAGTTAGGCAAAGGGGCAGAGTGTGGGCAACAGTTCTCCAAAGGTGGACATAAAGTCCTGGGGATGACTGTTGGGGCCTCAGGGGACCCTGTTTCTTTCTTTTCAGATTCTGGTTCTCTTTTATTTCCCTCTTCATCCTCATCAGTCTGTAGGGGTTCTAATATTGACCAGACTGCCATGTAGGCCAAATTGTCACTGGAAAAGAGACCCTTTATGGTACAATTGTCTTAATTCGGTACCAACTTTTTCTTAGGTTTTTAAATCTAACGTCCCCAAGTTTGGGAACCAAGAACAATGAGTTCTAGTCGCTGCTAAGAGCTCCTCCAACTGCTGGTGTGACACATGAGCTCCTCAGCCTTAACAAGTTGTTTAAGTAAGCAGACATAAGGTCTGTATTGGCTATTAACATTCCCCATGACCTTGGTTGAATTCCTGAGAGGTGCCCCTACCTTAGTAGTTGTCGGCCGACATTCTCTTCTGGGCCCTGTGCTGTGACTCCTCTTTGTCTCGACTCTAGTCAACCTTCCTTCTTGAGCCCCACGTTAGGCACCAGTTGCTGAGTCCCGCACAAGAGCCGTGGGATGCAAGAAGGGTAACGCAGGGTTAAGAAAGACAGTAGCCAAGAATAGATTGAAAGTGAGGCCAAGGGACTCAAGCCTCAAGGACTGAGCCCTGGATCAGGCCAACGCATAGCTTTTATTAGCTATTGTACAAGTTAAACTTTAATCTCAAGGTCTGTGAGTTCCCCAAAAAAGTCCCCATTGTATTCCAACATGTACTACGCCTTTGTACACGTGCCCAACCCCAGGGGATGGACTCATTGTTTAGAAACCATCTATAAGAGAGAACAACCAACATCATTTCATTGGGTCTCAGCATTCCTAGACACTCCTTTGTGATGTCATGAGATTGGTGCAGGGGTGCAAACAGCTCACAGCTGCAAGGCAACAAAGCAGAGTGGCTTTCAATTTAGTCTAAGTCAAGACATGAATGCTTGAGTCAGTGGACCTAGCCTCAAGTTCTGACTCCATCATTTAATGAGCTCAGTTTCCTTGAGGTAAGTCACCTTCCCTCTGTACTCTGTTTTTTCATCAATAAAACAGGCAGTATAATAGTATTTATTTCATAGAATTGAGTTAATAAAATAGTGTGCCCAGCATCAAGCAAACCCTCAATAAATGTTGCATATAATAATTACTGTTAACAATTCTGTTTTCCTTTCATCCTAAACAGTTTTGAAAATTATCATTTGTACATTTGAGGATATGAGATGTGCTAGTATATTCCTGTCAGAAGTTAATATTTTTCTAGTGATTTCCTGGCTGACTTATATTACTAACAAAATTAATGGAAAACAGGAGACAGGAAACAGAAAGTCTATAACCATTAAGAATATAAACACTGTCACCTCACTTTCATGTAGCAGGAAAAGCTGTTACCTGGGATGTCTGCCGCATAAGCTAGGGCGCTGCTAGGATGAAAACAACACCAGAGGCAACAGGACTTTCTGCTGAGAACCAGTCTTATGAAGAATGTCCTGGACTTTGAGAACCAACAAGTACATGGAGGCCTGACTGACCACCAGTGCAGAAATGTGAGGGCTGAATAAAATTGCTGACTTGGGGTTTCAAGTCTGCCAACTGTTAGCTATGAGAATTTGTAGTAAGCTCTCTTTGATTCTCTCTCTTGTAAAATGGGAATGCCAATAATCTGCATGTTTAACACCAATACAGATGATCTAATTTTATATATTTCATTTATCATATTCAGTTTTGCCCAGTTATCCTGGTATGTCCATTATAGTTTTTTTTCTGACCCAGATTCCATCAAGGATCATATTTTGCATATAGTTGTTATGTCTTTTTATCATCCTTCATTTTGCACCTTTGTGTGTGGCTTCATTATATTAGTATCTGGGAAGTGTTCAGACCACCTGTATTGTGGAATGTTGTAAGGATGAAATCAGGTAACAATTTTTAAATCTATGCTGTTGAGCCAGTGAGATAGTGGTTAAAAACTTGGGCTATGAAGCTACCTTTTTTCTGAGGTCAAATCCCAGGTCTCTCCCTTACTAGCTGTATAACCTGAGTCAAATTATTATGCCTCTCTTGTGCTTTAATCTCATCTATAAAATGGGGATAATAGTACCAATGCACTACTGTGGAGATTAAATTAGTAAATATATGTAAAGAATTCATAACAGTTCCTGCACAGTAAGTGCTCATCAACTGTTAAGTATAGAAGACAAATTCTTGTTGTGGGATCTAAGTTTCAAACTTAGTGTTTTAGCTAGAAAAAAAAAACACCACAAAAAAACATTCACTCATTTAATTATGACTTTTCCCCAGTGTTTACTAAATGTCTACAATAATACCAGCTGCTGCAGTTAGAATGAAAAAAACATTCTGAATAGAAAAACTGGAAAAGGAAGTTTAAGATAGGATCTCTGATCTCAAACAGCTTACTAGTGTGAAATTGCTTAAATATGTGAAACAACGAAGGTAAAGTGCTGTTACCTTGAATAAGCATGCAGTTCATGTTGATAGGAGAACAGAGAAGGAAGTGTTGACCGAAATAGTGAAGAATGAATAAAAACTGACTACTAGTCAGAGAAGAGACAGCCATTATTCCAGGCAGAGGAGACCACTCGAACCAAGGAATAATACAGGGGTGAAAAGGTGAGGGCACTGGTAACTAAGAACAAACAGGTGAGTGGGACCAGATTATGGGGGGCAAGGTGGAGCTTAAAATCCAGATATAAGCAACAAGGTCTTCATGCAGGAGGTAAAAGGGAGCCATTTTAGGCTCTTGAGAATGTAATTTTAGCCAAATAGAGAAAAAAATGGGGACTCGGGCTCAGCAAAAACAATGCCAAAAGTGTAAGACTACTTTGTCTTTCACTTGATGGATGGAACATATACCGGTACTTATGTGAATGTTCATTTAAAGGTGGGAGTGTTAAGCAATAGACGTGACTGAGTCAGAGACATTCCACCTGGAAATCATGAGCTCGGCCCCACGCACGAAGTCCTTGGTGCTTAATCGCAGTCTAGAATTTATACTTATTAGTCAACCAAGGTTAGCAAATTATCAGGAGCTCCCTCGCTGGATTATTTATTACTGGTCTGAGAACCTCGTTGCACTGAGAAAAAACTATGGGAAAGGGTTAGAAAGTGAAAGGAAGGTAGGAGAGGTGGGGAACTGGATAGGTGAGAACCGGGCCGCCAGAGTCCGGGTGGGAGGGAGCTGGGGTCGGGGGTCGGGGGTCGGGCGGCCCTCAACGGGCCCCCTGGGGCCCGCGCCTCGGGCGCCGCGCGTGTGCTCGCGGGCGGGGCGCCCAGCGGCCGCCAGCGACCAATCCGGGCGGGCGCCTGGGGAGGGGCGGGGCTTGCCGGCTCCGGCTCCGCGAGTCCTCCTTTTTGCACACACACGAATACAAAGAGCCATACGACCTTCGGGTATCCTTTTTCCATTTTTTCCCTCCTCCTTAATCTTGTGTGTGTGTTCAAAATTTTTAAAACTAGAGATCTGTGGCAGTGCTGGGGTGAGGAAACTGTTGCTAAGGGGAATTTGCACTTTGCGCTTTCCCCCATTTCTTTTTCTGTCTCTTCCTCTTTCTTTTTCCTGGTCAAGGTTTTAAATATACCAAGAAGTTAAGAGGCAGGATGGCCGTGTACAACTGTTTCCAGCCAAATTTATAGATTTTTTTTTTTTTTTTTTTTTTTTGCTACCACATTTTAAGAACTGGTAAATTTTTATGGTCGAGGGATTTAAAAATCTTAGCCGCTTGGGAAGTGTCAGGTTTCTTTTTTAAAGCGGGCTGAAGGGATAATTAATGTAAATTTCTGCCACTGGCAACGTCGAAGGAAGCGGAGATTTAAGACTTCCCTCACAAAGCTGTTTGCGTGCGTTTTACACACCCTCACCCAGAACCAAAATCAAGTGGCTTAATGGCAATTGTCCAAGGCCAATAGATTTAAAATGTTTGGATATTGTAATTGTGACACTGGTTTCCCTGGGGAGAGGGGGTCAAAAGCCCTTTTACAGTGTGTCTTACATTTTCATGAGGACATCGTGTGTGTATGTGTGTGTGTTTCATGAAGCAGATAATTTCATAAAGATTTATCTTGGGTTTTTCCTTGTGTATATGTACAATATGTGTATATGTGCCATATCAGATTTTGCTTTCAAAAGTGATTGCCTTTGGTTTTATGTGTGCCAAGTAGCCCCCTAGGATGTGAGTTTATTTTTGTTGTGTCCCTAGTGTGATCAAAACAGGGGTTTTTGTGTGCAAATTCGGAGTTTAGAAAAAAAACATGCTTAGCATACTCAGCCACTTTTATTCTGTGTTCATTTATTCTATTTTTCTGCTCCTCTTCTAAAGGATCAAATTGGTGAATAATTAATTGCCAGGGAGCATACAGCCCATGTGGCAAGTGAGGGTAGGCAATTTATTGAATCTGTGGTTCAAAGACTTTTAGTGACTGTTTCACTTAAGTGGTTTTGCATTTTATTGTCTCCCGTTCTTAAATGTACAGCTATGTATATTTTGGCCTTTATGTGTGGTTTGGTCAGTGAGTTCAAGAAGGGAAGTTCTCTCTTGGCTTTTGGACAAATTGTCGTTTATAGGTTGGGATTTGTTTGAAAAGCTCCACAGCTGGCAAAGTATCAGGAAAATAATCCAGTCAAATCCAATTCTCAAAAACTGTTCTTGGTGGTCGGTAGTGAGTGGGGAGGGCCAGATAAGGCAAAGGCAAATAATAGGAGGGATAAGAATTGTATTTTTGTTATATCACATTTTTGGAATGAAAAGCCTGCTCAGATCTAAGAGTTACAGAGAAAAGTATATGAATTAGAGGACAAGCTTAAAGTAGAGCCTCCAGTTATATGAGCTGTAGTCTCACTTCTGTTAGAGAACCACTGTCTCCTATTAGGATTCATATGGAAAATATATTCAAATCTGTGTTCACAGATTGGAGAGAAAGCATTGAAGTATGTGGGGGTTGAGGGAGAAACCAGAATGTCAAGTGTAGGAGCAGCTAGGAGATAAAAAACGACCTTCGTAGAGTTCAGATTTCATTACAGTAAAACCTGTGCATAATACATTTCCATTCTTCACCTAGCATCCTATAGTTGTTAAGCAGTATTTGAAACAACTTTAATACTGCGATAAAATTATTTGTACAGATCTTGAAATCCATTATAATGAAAGTGGCCCTGTGTGGGCTCTCTGCGTTCCTTACTGGGACTGAATGTGCTTTTATTCCCTAATAATGCAAGTCAGATCAGTGCCTAATAAATAGTTTCAAATGGAGCTCATTCCACAAATTTAGATCAGCGCATTATCTTTGAAATCTAGTAGGACTCTAGTGACCTTTGTGATAGTTACAATGCTAGGAATGTTCAATGGCGTTTTTTACCCTTTCTGATTCTTTTCCAAGTCACTGCAGGTCATCATCATCAATTTTTGCCCCTCACTTTCTGTCTTAGAATATAACTCTTTCTAGAGCAGAACACAGCCCAACCTCCTGCAAGGCTATTTTTTACTAGTAATACCTTAGGCTCATATCCAATGTCCTTGAAATTTTTTTCTTTGTAAGAAAGGGAATTGCTCCCGCAAATATATCGTTGGCTTGGCTGGCCTCCCTTGGCAAAGTTAAACTTGGTTCTTGCTTTGGAATCCTTAAGACCCCTAAGAGATGAAAACTTTGAACTAGGGGGAACTGCCATTTTGCTAGTGGTACCTGAAAGATCTGTAACGAAAGCTGGCAGGAAGGGCAAGCCTTTCCACCACTAAAAGTATGAGACCGATTTGTGGCCACTGTGGTTATAAGCTTGTATACGCAGCTTTGTAAGCAGCAGGGAACAAAAGCGAGTAAACAAACAAGAAACAAAGATGGCGCCCAACGGCCTTGAAAAAGCCTGGTAGTCGTATTCCTCCCTGAGGAGGCCCCTCCCCTCCCTGGCTCGTTGAGTTACTGTGTATTGCAGCCAATAGCGTTCCTGGCTCTGCTCCCCGCCCATCGTCTAACCGCCAATGACGGGGACCCCGAGGAAAAGCAGGGCTGCGTCTCCCCGCGTGCGCGCTCGCGCTGACGGGTATACGGGCGGGCGTCGCGGTCTCCCTTTGACGTCCGCGTGCCCGGATCGGTGTTGCTGAGTCAGCTGGCTCGGCGACGCGGGGCACACGCGGTGGAACACCCACAGGGCTGGCGGCGCGGGGCCGCCGCGGGAACTCCCGCGCCGTCCTCGGCCCAAGTCTGCAGAGCTTTCATGGCCACTTGTCTACTCACAGTGACCCAGCGGGATCCCTGCCTGCTCAGGCGGCTCGGCTGACCGCCACTCCCTCCGGAATCCTCCCTGTTCCCGGGGCTCCCAGGGTACGCGCTACGCCTGGATCCAGAGCGGGTCGCCCGGTTCCCTGCGGTCTCCGAGGCAGTGCCCGAGCTCTGTTCCCCTTACGTTGCTGCGGTCGCCCTGCCTGTAGCTGAATCACACTGACTCTTCGGAAATGGTTCTGTTGTCCCTGGTGCCCACCTTGTCATCTTTTGACTAATATTTAATCAACTAACATTTACCGAAGCTTTCTGGGCGCATGATGTAGCTTTCAGAGCTAATTTTTAATTTTTCAGTTTCTCCAGAAGTACCGTAAGAATCCTTGTAACACCAGGCGCATTTATATGAAAAGTTTAAACTGGAAACAAATTTTACCAAGTTGTATTTTAGCAAATGTAATCAAAGCGCCACACTGGGTAAAAACTCTTTTCACTAGTATACAAGTATACTTAGAAATTTTTTGATTAGGTGGAATCCTTATCATCCTCTCCGGTTCTACATCTCTTTTTTTTAACCCCTAAAATTTAGGTCAAATTTTCTTTAAATCATTAGATGGGTCAGTCTTTCAGGATGTAGGAAAATAGATTTTTATGATATTTGCTTACCTGTGTGATAAAAGTTCATTTCTGATAAATACGGTTTTGAAAGGACCTGTTCACAGGTGAGCCATTTTGCACCTTCTAATGAAGGAGCAGGGTTGACCACAGTAGGAGCTTGGAGTGGCCATTTTCCTTTTTATTTCTTAAAATGAAAATTATGGTATGTGTTGCTATGCTTTCAGTAATCACATTTAAGGAAGTTTATTGCTAGCATGACCCTGAATGAGCCAAGGGTCCATTATAAAAACATCATCTGAGTGATACCGTATCATACATAATCTATTAAATAGTGAAGAAACTTCTATTTTTTATAGTTTGGAGGTGAACTCAGTCATGCATAAGATTCAAATTTAGAATGGGTAGAAAGCAAGCAAGGGAGCTGCCAAGAGTATGATATATTTAGTTCTAACAAAAATGCATGTGACTGGGAGGAAAGGGGTAGTTAAGATTATGGACAGCCTCACCCTGAACTTGTCTGTCTCTAAAGAAGATGAATTTTTTTTTTACTCTAAATATTTGTGAAGAAAATACCAGAATTATTGAAAAGTACATTTTGTAGGCTCCTTTTACTTGTTTTAAAATAAGACCAATGCTGAAATGAACCCCAAACATATTTTATGCAAACTTAAGTTTGATAGCAGCTGTCACTTTGTGTTGGCAACTCATTGTAAGACTGAAGATCTTTTCCTGAACACCCAATTCTAAAAGTTGATGGCATTTTGCAGAAGGCATGTATAGTATTCTATGGTGGTCAATCTTAATTTATTCCTATGTTTTCTTTCTTGAACAAAAATATGAATTCGGTTTTAAAATAAATTAGCAATCTGAAATTGTAGAAGTTGACTATATTAATGTTTAATGTTATAGATACTGCCTGGTTAATTTACTACAGTTAACCATTGCTTTGCCAAACCTTCCATGTATTGCTTCATGGATTATTAAAGTTATATATTTGGGAAGTAAGATACAAGAATAAAGTTTAGGCATATTAATATGACAGGGTTAAATGGGCTTGAGAACCTTAAGCTACTGATGGAAAAAAAAGCAAGAATAATTATGTTAGATCTGGAGTGTTATAAAAGAACTGAACAGGTTGTAGCAATAGATAAAGGAGCAGTGGCCATAATAAAGTCCTATTATCAATTTGAATTATTTGTACTGAGGAAAATCTGTCTCTGAAATAAAAAGAATGTCTCTATAGTATACAACTTTGTCTTCCTCTCTCCACATCAACAAATCTTTGCCCCTGCATTCATGTTTTGTTCTCTGCCATCTTAGGGAAGAGCTCACCTTCCTTCCTTCCTTCTCACATTGGGAGGATCCTTGTTCAAAGAAAATTTAAATCCTTTTCTAATATCTTAATTCTTTATATCTTAATCTTTATATCTTAATCACTTTTTCACTGGCCTTTTTCTTTCTGATTTTAAATAGACTGAAGCTTTAGAGCCCCTTGTGACTTTTTCCTATTTTCCTCCATTATGGAGCTCTAGAAAGCTTGACTTCATGCCTTGCTTCCGTTTTCTCTCCATCAATTTCTCTTTCATCTACTGCATAGTATTACTTTCACTACAAAAAAATATCTCTCTGGTCATCACCAGTGACCATCACAGGCAATTTTTTCATCTTTTTTAACCATTCTGCTGCACTTGTCCCTTTTGATTAGATCCACTTTCTTGATATTCTTCTCTCCTTTGGCTTTTATAACACTGCGTTTCTCCCACATCACTGACCACTATTCTCTTTTAACTAAACCTCTTCCATGCATTGTCTTGAAGTGCTGTCCTTGACCTTTGCATTCACACTTTAAATTTACCCCTTGGTAACCTCATTCACTCTCTTAGATTCAACTACAACCTTCCTGCTAAAGATTCTAAATCTGCATTACAGCTATGACCTTCCTTTTGGTTTTGTTTTTCAGTGTTAGTAGCTTTCAGTACACTCCATTTAAAAATGTCATCAGTTGAAATTTAACGTTAAATAAACACAGTGATGCCTTGGAATTCGAACTTAATCTGTCCCATAACCCAGTTCGAGTTCTAAGACGTTTGAGTTCCAAGATGAGTGGGTGTTTGGATAAAGCTATGGGCCGTACAGTTCGTGCGTCCCACGCAAACAACGTGTTGGTGTTCGGATTCCAAAGCAGCATTCAGATTCTGAGGCAAAATTTGTTTGATTTTTGTTCTGATTCCAAGTTGTTCGAGTTTTGGGGTGTTCGGATTCCAAGGTATCGCTGCACACATCTTCTCCAACATGCTAGTGCCTTCTCTCAACTTCCTCATTTCTGTCATAAAGTTAGTGGTACCAGGATGCTGGGATAGCTCAGCAGTTGAATGCTTGCTTTTCAATTGAAAGGTCCAGGGTTCGATTCCTGGTCCCAGCCATGTAATCCCATATGCTGAACTATGGTACAACTAGTAACCCATCTGGTGACTAAGGTTCTCATCTCCCATGTGGGAGGTCCCTGGTTCGGTTCCTACCCTAGACAGCCTCTTATCCACCTATGTGGAATGAAAGTATGTCACAACTAATGATATAAAACTATGGAGACTGCTCTGGGCCCTCAACTGTCTGTCTGTCTGTCTCTTTCCCCTTCTCTCTCCTCTCAAACAGTAAAATAAATATTAAAAAAGAAAAAGTGTACCATCATCTGACCCTCAGGCTTATAATCTTGAAGTTGTCTTTAACCAATGTCTGTAACCTCCTTATATATTAAGTAAAGAAGTGTATTATCAGTTCTTCCTCTAGGATGTTGAACATTTATACCCACAGCTCTCATTCTCATCAACTCACTCCTAGATTAAACAGTTTCCTAATCTCTTAACTGTTGTATTTTTAGTTCTTTGTCCCAGTTTGCAAACTATAGCCCGTAGGCTAAATCTGGCCCACCACCTGTTTTTGCACGGCCCATGAGCTAAAAATGATTTTTATATTTTTTAATGTAAATATTAAATGTAGTATTTTGTAATATTTCTGTGTCTGTAAATAAAGTTTTATTGGAACAGCCATGCTCACTTGTTTATATATTTTCCATGGCTGCTTTGTGCTACAATGGCAGAGTTAAGTAGTTGTGACAGAAACCACATGGCCTGCAAAGCCTAAGTTTTTTATTGTCTTATGATGGTCCTTTATAGAAAAAGGTTTGCTGACTCCTGCTGTAAGAGTTTCCTTACCTTGGTTTTCAAAGTGCTCTGTCAGCTTTCCTTACCTTTCTATACAAGCCCCCTTGCTCTGATCTCATATGTACCCTGTTTATTCCTGTAATGTTTGAGTTTTGTCTCATTTATCATGTCTTCTTACCCCCCTACCACTTCATCCTGTACATTACTCACGGCTCAATTGCAAGTTCTTCTTTTGTAAGACCCCTTTCTCATATGATTTTATTCCATTTCCTTATTTTAAACTAACTCCTCAGGAAGTTTTTAGTCTGTATTATATTTTTAGGTAGTTGTGTATATTTTGCTTTGTTCTTTAGACATTCCCATTCTCACATATCCATACACTATAAGGTTTTTGCATAGGGACTTTGTTTTCCCTTCCTTTGAGTACTTAGAGGTGACAATCAATTTTGGTGACTCATCCTTTAACATGGCATTACAGGGGAAGCTGGGATGGCTCAGTGGCTTAAGTGCTCTCTTTGCAGCCCCAGAGCCTGAGGATCAAATCCCGGCCCATGTAGAACCATATGATGAACTGGGGTGTGCCCCCAGCTCAGTTCTTGCTGGGGCCCATGTGGGAGGCTCCTGGCTCAGTTCCTGCCCTGCGCAGCCCCGCACCCACCTGTGGAGTGAAACTATATGGAAAACTAATGCTGTCAACTATGGAGACTGCTCTGAGCCCTCTCCCTTCTCTCTGTCTCTCTCTCTCTCTGTCAAAAAACAATAAAAATAAATCTTAAAAACAAAAAACATGGCATTACATATAGAGAATTATTAGAAACACTTTTTTTTTTTTAACTTGTTCACCTTCCGTAATGGGAATATATGTAGCTAATGAAATTAGTGTTTTGTTTTTAATCACTATCCAACATTTAAAGTTATCTCATTAGTAAATGTTATAATGTGAAATAGTCCTTTATTACTGACCCAGTTTCTTTCCTTGTCCTTTCATATTGATGTCTTAGAGTTTATGTGGGAGACTATAGCAGGAGGCAGGGAAATTAAGTCAGCAATAATATTTATAGAAGCCAAAAGCAGTTATTTGAGTTTCCATTGTGCTACAGTGCACTGTACTTAATTTGAGAAAACACCTATCTGTTGCCTTGAATGTGACAGTCTAAAATGGGCATGGTATGTTAATACACAAAGTAGAAAGAAATTGAGGAACAAAGGGAATTCACAATAGGATTTTATATTTAGCATTAAAAACTAGCACAGTTGAATATTATTCTTAGCCAGATTATGATAGTAAATAAATTGCAAGTACTGTTTTCTTAATTACCTTTCTAATTTGCATCACAAGGTTTTGTACCTATAAATACATCTTTGCAGACTTGAATTTATTGTTTCTTAGAAATTTGACACTAAATTTAGGGGGAAATCCCCCCAAATTCCATTTTAAGCCTGTGATTTCTTTTTTTTTTTTTTAAAGATTAGGAAATCAGGATGAGTGTCCAGGGTGGGAACACAAAGATATCAGGAATAATCATAATATTGTCCAGCTGCTATTGTTGAGCACTGATCATGTACCAGTACTCTGTAGATGCCTTACATATATCACATGTAATCTTAACAAAAACATTGGGGCTCAGAAAAGTGAATAATTTGCCCAAGTTCACACATCTTTTAAGTGGTGCAGCAGGATAAGGACCCCACGCCCACCCCCCTTTTTGTGCTGTTTTAGAAAGATGGCCTACCTAGGAAAGACGATTTAGGGGGAAAGGCTTCTTGCAAGAAAGAGTTTAAGTTTTGAGGGCAAGAGTGTAGCAATCATCAGTTTGCTACCAGAAAATGTCTCCAGCCAGTGTCTCAACCTGATGCATCTTAATTTGGGGAAATACTAAACTCACTGGCAACCATTTGTATGTCATTGTCTGTATAACTTGCCTTTTCTCACATCACCCATGTTTCAGATTAAACTCTTTGCATGATGTTTAAAAAAATTAAAAACCCTGTAGGAGCCCTATAGGCCCTTATTTAGAAAGGAAAAGGATGTATAAATGATTCATTCACAAATTGACATAGGAATTGCTTAGTACTTTCTTTTAACCTTTAGTTTTAATTTGGCTTTAACCTTTAGTTTTAGGTTTAGTTGTGCCTTCCAGTGACGATAATGACAGAGAAGCTATAAATGGATTTGAGTTAAATTCTTGCAAGAAGTGAATATCTGGCACAATAAAGCATGTCTCAATATAAAGGGTAGAAAGAGCAAATTAAAGACTATTCTTTAATAACCAAATGTAATGAAAATGCATTGTAAGATTTACATTTTAGTACCTCAGAGGCACTGATATTGCCTGTTTCTGAAATGAGACTGCTGATTCAAAAATAGAGAAACCCGAAATCTCAATATATAGAAAAAATTCCTAACCTCCTCTTCTTTTAATTGTGACGTTATAGTTTACAGAGTAAGATAGAAATATATCTCTTGAGGAAATTGTAAACATACTTAAGGAGCTTCAGGCAGAAGGATTCTTTTTTCCGTAATCAAGTATCATTTAGAAAATGACAGTATGATGTTCCTTGGAGTGTTCTCTGTGGTACAAATCAACCTTCCCATACCTTTTTTTTCCCCCCCTCTTTCTCACTCTTCTAGTTCAGTTGCTTAACTACAGTGATTCAACAGAGAGACAGTTTGGTTTGATGTTCTGGTTTCTCCTTTTATGGGGGCTGGTCATGTGGACAGAGTGGCAGCACATAGCTTCTTAGTCATCCCTGTTGAGCTTTGCTCTCCCATGAGAAGTGGAGATGAGAGGTGCCCGAGGTGACCTCTCTGGGCTATGGGCTGGAGGATTCAGAACAGCTAGTTTCCTTTGCAGAGGTGGAGGCCCTAAGTTACTGCAGCTCAATTCTCTGATCCTGCTTTTCCTTCCATTTCCCTACCCCATTCCCAAAGCATTAATGATATAATAGTGTAAGGTCAGTGACATGTTGAGGGCTGCAGTAATTGGCATATTTATTTAGGAGTCTTACTCTGAATGCATCTGTATGAAAATTTTAGAGAGGCTAGAATCGTGATTATGTCAAGATAAAGTAGTATCATTTCCAAAAAAATAAACACTAGATTGAAAATAGATATTAATAACTGGATTCTACTGTCTTCCTCAGACCCTGAAAAAGATATATCACTTCTCTAACTTCTCTGCTTGTCTCTTCTCTGGACCTGGTGTAGTATGTTTCCTAGAGCTTCCGTATGGATGAGATAACCTATGTGAAGTGTTCTGAACTTAAGGCATGATGTCAAAGCAATAAAATGCAATACTGTTTTTACAGCAAAGATAGTGAGAAGAACACAGATTTCCATTTTCTTCCTTAATCTTCTGATCTTTGCAGATCCCAGTGGGTCCTTTTGAGTCCCCTCTTTGTTCCTTAGGTTGGAGTGGTAGGGGGTTCCATGCTTGGGTGCAGGAAGATTGCCTTCTAACCTCTAAAACTGTTCATCAGGAAGGCCTTTGTAGGCAGCACCGTTTCAGTAAGGATTGGATGTGACACCCAGTGTTTTGCACTAGGAGAGCACAGGATCCACAGACAGAAGAAGGTATCTCTCCTCTGCAGGTTGAGGAGAGGCAGCCATGGACTGTGTGTTCCTTCACAGCTTGCCAACTTCTTCACATACACCGCCTGGTGCCCAGGCTCCTCTGATCTCCCTCCATGAGGACGAAAAGTGAATTGAAAGAGGCCAGTGCTTCCAACCAAACTCGTGAAGTCCAGGTGACCGGGGACACCTTTTGGCGTAGTCCAAGCAGTGTGAGCGTGGTTGTTGCTGCTTCCATCAGCCATGTCCTTCAGTGCTACCATTCTCTTCTCCCCTCCCAGTGGCAGTGAAGCCAGATGCTGCTGCTGCGCCTGTAAGAACGAGACTAGTGGGGTCAGCACAGGCTCTCAGGGTGGGAATCCTCCTCCCAGCACCCCCATCACAGTGACTGGACATGGGCTGGCTGTTCAGAGTTCAGAGCAGCTCCTGCATATTATCTACCAGCGGGTAGATAAGGCAGTGGGTCTGGCTGAGGCTGCTCTGGGTTTGGCCAGGGCCAACAACGAATTGTTAAAACGTCTCCAGGAGGAAGTGGGTGAGCTGAGGCAAGGACAACTGTCTACCCCTGATGAAGATGGGGACAGCCGGGCACATGGTTCCCCACCTGAGGAGCCTGGGCCTCTCAAAGAGAGTCCCGGCGAAGCGTGCAAGGCTGTGTCTGCCATGGAAGAGGAGTGTGACAGCATGGGCAGTGGCGTGCAGGTGGTGATCGAGGAGCTGCGGCAGCTGGGAGCAGCCTCGGCCATGGGGCATGGGCCCTTGGGCTTCCCAGCCCCTCAGAGAGACGTGCGGCTCCCGGGCTGTGGCCTGGCTGCCAGTGAGGGGGCCCCAATGCTCAATGCCGTGAGTATGGCTGCAAAGCAGGACATGAGTGTTGTTGCCCCTAGTGCTTTGCTTGGCCTTTCTCTTTTTTTCTCTCTTTCTCTATTTTCTCCCACATCCATAAACCTTTCTTTTGGTTGTATTTGTGATAACAACAGATACCAAGTTTCCGTTGCCTTCAGGGATAGTGGCATTCCTGTCTTCTTCATGAACCATAGTCTCTTTGGCAGGAGATCATTTCTGGCCTGTGTAATGATGGGGGTGACCTTCCCTCCATCTCGGTAGCTGTGTGGCACCTTCTCCACAGCAGTCTCGGCTGCTCCATGTGCTCTGCTTCTCCTGGTGAGAATGCCTGCCGTGCACAGACGGCTCATTCATATTTTATCACGGGCCCTCTGCTTGCCAAGAGGAATTCAGTACAGAGATGGCAGTGAGAGGGGAGAGAGACAGAGGTGGAGAGAGAGATAGAAGGAAAAAGTGAGAGAGAAAGGACAAAAAACAATAGAAGACAGGGTAGGAAGGGAAAGAAGTGGATGGAAATGAAGGGTTAAGGAAGGAGAAAAAGTGAAGAAAGGAGCATAGAAGGAAAGTGACTAAATGGACAAAGACAGAAAGAGAGCATGTGAGGTAAGGTGGGAAGAAGGTAGAGGAAAGGAAATAAAATGAGGAAAAGAATGGACAACAGAGAATTAACAGGAACAGAATAACATGAAGGGAAAAGGAGGGAGGCAAGCAAGCATATTTGTGAGCAGGAAAAGATAGAAGTTAATTGTGCTAGTTCAGTTTCTTTATTGCTCAGGGCCATATGAGCAGGCAAATCCTGGCTGAATACAGTAGAAACTGCAGAATGTCACACATGGAAGTATGAAAAGGAGATGGAGCAACTATAGAGATCATAGAGATGGGAAAATATCAGATGTGTTGCCACTTGAGAGACAGTGGGAGGTCTGTCAACTCTCTTCCTCCAGTTTCTTCCTCTGTTCTCTCCCTTTTCCTCCTCCCCCCACAACAAAGCCTACACACCTAGTAAAGAGTAGAGAAGCAGAACACACAGTGTGGATAGGAGCATGCAACTCCCAGCCCATATGCTGGATCTGAGAAAGGAGAGTATGAACGCCCCTGTCCCCTCCCAGTGTCACACTGCGATTGCTCTCTGCTCCCTGAGGCCTGGTCTAGTCATATGGGTGGGTGATGGCCATTGCAGCTCTCCCCATAGTGGTTTGGGACTGTGGGAGAAGGAATTGGCAAGGTGAAGGAGGCAGGAGGGTACCAGACAAGGCAATACCCGGAGCTGTGGTTCTTTCAGGCAGGGAAGGCTTCCAAGCCGACAGGATGGAATTAGATTTCCCAGCGCAGAAAACAGCTCACATGGGTCTTTAAGTCTCAGCCTCCTCCCCTTCTTCTTTCTGTGGTTCCCCACCGCACCTCCCTCCACTTTCACTGTTTTGTTTTCTTGGCTACAGAAATACCCCCTCCTTTCTTCTTCCCCCTCTCTCCCTTTTTCCCTCCTTCCTTCCCCTGCCCTGTATGTCCTTGAGTGAGGGCACAGGCAGGCAAGTAGATGTCAGAGCAGTGACAGATGTGGCCAGGGCAGGTTCAAGGTGAGGGCACAGACTGGCCCCCAAAAGGAATGAAGGTGGGAGGGAGTCGGTGCCAGGCTCTCTGGAGATTTCTGACTCTGTATGTCCCTCCTTTGCTCCTATTTTTCTCCAGTTTCTCTTTATTATTATTACCATTTTATTTTCTTGCTCCTTCTCCTGCTTGGTTTTCCTTTCTTCTCATCACTTTCTCCCCCAATCCCTTTTAGACAAAACACCTAGCTATAGTTCTCATACTCAAGAGCAAGTCATAAGGCAAATAGAGTATCAGAAACATGCCTTATCCTTGTAATCAGTGCTATGGTAACAACCCAACATGAGAGCCCTGTACACACAGAAGTATTTGCCCAACCACTCCCATAGGAGTCCCAGAGAAACAAGCCATTGACCATTAAAGACTGTGCTAGATTCCCCCTGCTTTCCACTCTCGGTTCATTATCCTTGGCCAAAGATTGATGGTTGACCAGGTTCTCGTAAGCCTGGCTGGCTAATAGGCTATTCTTTTTTATGTTCTTAGCTGGTGGATGATTATGTGGCCTCTGAGGGTGCAGTACAGCGGGTGCTGGTCCCTGCTTATGCCAAGCAGCTCTCACCAGCCACACAACTGGCTATCCAGCGGGCTGCCTCAGAGACAGGGCCAGAAAATGGAACCAAGCTGCCACCACCCCGCGCTGAGGACATGCTCAGTGCTGCCGCGGCCGCTGCTGCGCTGGACAGTGTCTTGGAAGAGTCAGGCCCTGGGGGGCCTGGGGAGCTGAGACACTCTCTAGGGTTTGCGGCTACCCCCTGCAGAACCAGAGGGAGTGGGCAGAAGAACTCCCGGCGCAAGAGGGATCTGGTGCTCTCTGTGAGTTAGCGCGATTTCTATGACTTTCTCTTCAGTCTGGAAATAGAAGTGAGGAGTGAAGTGTGGGTGGATTTTAAACGTCCCGTATTGAAATGAATGGTGTCCTGCGTCTTACTGGAGTAGGAGAGGCAAGGAGGAAACTTCATAGCTTTAGGGATGGGAGTCCCCCTGTTATCAATGGAACATTTTTTAGGCTTTTCTAGATAGATGGATAGCTTCCATTTAAGAGGAGGGCATTGTATCACATCTCCCAAAGATCTAATAATCCTGATGGGAGGATCTTCAAGGCAGCGGTCCCCAACCTTTTTGGCAACAGGGACCGGTTTCATGGAAGACAGTTTTTCCATGGACCGGGGTTGGGGTGGGGTGGAGGAGGATGGTTTCAGGATGATTCAAGTGTGTGACATTTATTGTGTACTTTATTTCTATTATTATTGCATTGTAATATATCATGAAATAATTATACAACGAATCAAATACCACCACTGATCTGACAAGAGGCGGAGCTCAGGTGGTGATGGGAGCGATGGGGAGTGGCTATAAATGCAGGTGAAGCTTCGGTCGCTCACCTGCCACTCCCCTCCTGCTACATGGCTCAGTTCCTAGCAGTGCACAGATGACCTGTGTGTGGCCTGCGGGTTAGAGGAGCCCTGCTCTGAGGGACTGAGCAGTTTGACCATCAAAAGGTAGCACTGGAAATTGCCTACCGGTCACCAGTGTTCAGGCTAAGTGGGCAGAAGGCCAAGGTGTCCTGAAGAGGTCCCAAACCCAGAGACACAGGACCACTAGACACTAAGCTCAGTTATAAAAGTTTGGGGATTCTAGTGAAGCTAAGAGCTCTTAGCAGGGAAGGTACAGGCCTGAACCAGTTCTGTCTGGATCCTTGGTGTGGCCTAAAGCCTTAGGAACAGCCCTAAACATCCTACAGGGCACAGGAGAACCCTTATAATTATCCCGCCTAAAATATCAATAGTGCCAATAAGAAACCCTGTTTTAGGGTGACCACAGTCCTTTGGATCAACTCCATACCCCAAAACATCTGATAACCATGGGGATGCTCTTTAGCCATGTAATGTTCACATTGACTAACGGGTTTCCATTCTCTGGATAATGACTGATGATGTAACTTGAGTGTTCTTGTTAGGAGGTCACCACTCACAGTGAACTGAAATCTTATCACAGTATATTGCCCATTTCTTTTACTGTTAGCAAAGATTGATAACATTTATACCTCCTTTATTTAAATTATTTCTTCCCTTTTCTTTTTCTAAGAGTTCCTACTCTTACTCTTCCTTTCATTTTATTTGTTTTTACATTGAGGGGTTCTTTCCCCTCTAGGAAGGAAGACACCATTCATAATCAGTATCAACTTATTTTTAGCCTTCATTTCAAATTTTGGTTACATTCAGGGACATCTCACTTATCAAGAACAGGGAATGGGTTTAGTTTTTTTGCCATAGATTTCTGTCCCAAGAGGTGCTCTCTTACTGCCAATGACAAAAATGGTGGCATTTACTTAGAGAAGCATTTCAAAGGATTTCCCAAAACTTCATAGTATTTAAATTATGATTAAATACATGATAAAATCTAATTTTAAAATCTAATTTGTGTAAAATGAGGATTTTCGATCACTTCCATTCCTCTCCTGCCTGCTGCCTCCAGTGAGAGTTCTTGTGTAGAGGCCTGGCTTTTTCCTGCCCTTTGGAAAGCTTGGTGTGGAACTATGGGCCTTCTGGCAGGACAATATGCTCACTCATTATACTACTTGAAAATTATCTAGAGGACCAGTCAGGGAATTTTGCTGCCCATCACAAAATGTTCTTGTGCCAGACTGAGTTTAGAGGGAGAGGGATAGTTGCAGGTCTTCACTATACCAACCTTTAGTTCTGGGGAGGAATCAGAGAGGCATCTCTCCAATCTGCTGAGGCTACTGTGGATTGCAGCTAGGAATCCAAAAGGATCAAACCAGAAAGAACTCTTAATTCCTTGGAATGCTGTAGATCCCAGCCACCGCTTTGGGAAATATATTTATTTTTAGCTTACTCAGAAGGTAGATGAGCCAGTAGCCTTTACAGTCTTAACACTTATTAATGTCTAGACTATTTTCCCTTTCCACTTCAAACCTGGTTTGATTTTTATCAGCTTATCTCTCCCAAGCCACAAATTAGAAACTATGCAACTCCTTTTCCCCACTTCTTTTGCAACTCTTTCAAATTCTTTCTGAAACATTCACACATCCCTGTGATTTCTTACCTTTGAACTTCTAAGAAGTAAAATAACAAGTATAATAGTCTTTTTATAGAGTGGAGACCCTAGTCATAAAGAGTTAACAGTCATTTCCTATGTTGATATGGTCAGTCAGCCATAGAGGTAGAAGGCTAAATTGGACATTTCTGAATGTCAGGCCATAGTCTTGAAATCAGAATATGAGTCCATCAACTTATGACTGGATAACTTCTATTGACTGCAGTAGCTTGGGATGAAAATATAATCAGAAAATTAAATTTAATGGGAAGAATGTTACATTCTGCATTAACATTAAAAAAAAGTTGCAGAATGATGGAGATAATAATCCATGTGAAAAATGAACCTGAGTTGATTACAGCTTCCTATGAATGAACACTGTGACACTGAGTAGGGATGGGGTTGCTAAGAAAGGTAACACCATCTTCGGTTTCATTCCTAGAACTGTGGAGTTCCACTTGGAAAAGTAATGCTCCTTTTGGCCAGATCTCAACTACTGAGTTAGATTCAGTTCCAGGTGCCACATTGTAAGAGGGACACTTAGTTTCCCTCTTACAGAGAACCTCATAGTTTCATGAGTAGTCTGTCTGGAAACTCTGTCATAAGGAATGGCTGAAGGACATGGGGTTATTTAGACCAGATAAGAGAAAACTTTGGGAGTACATGAAAACTATCTTCAAATATTTCAGGTGCTGTTATGGGCAAAAATGGGTCAGATTTTGGAGTATCTAAGGCAGAATTTTTAAACAACTAGACATGTTCAACAGAATAAACTGACTCAAAACTAATGAGAACCCTTCACTAATGGTATATAAGCAAAGCTAAAAGACAGTTTGCTAAGAAGGAGGTTGGGTGATAGAGTTTCCAAGGTTCTATTTCATATTTCTATTATTTTAGGTTTTTCAGACCATGGTGTATATACACTTGAGATTTGTGGTAATGTATGAAGGGATATACCTGGGGCATTTTTCTAGGGTGTCAATTTTACTAGAAGATTTTAGAAGACATTTTTTATTAAAGAAATACAGATGTATTGTGAAGAAATTTTTTAAATGTGAAAGAGTAGGGGGCTTCAAGAAAAGTCCAATTGCAATAGTCCTGGTACATATTTGCTCTCCCCTTGCTGTTGGGAGTGGAATATGTTTGTGGAAATGTCTGAGACCTTCTGCTTTAGTGATCATATTCCCAGGAATAGAAGTAAGACCAGCGATGTTCCTGGAGTCTTCACAGAATTTAACTGAAGAGGGAGGAAAAAGGGCCCCATTAGAAATACTAACTTGGATAGTCTCTCTGGCTAAGAAAGGACACTGACAGAAATGGTATCCAGACTATGGGAGGGATTCAGGCAGAGGAACCCCATAGGGAAATGCCTAGGAATGAGGGGAGTTTCATCATATCCACTCCTGGCTTGATTCTGTGTTTGTTTTTTCCCCTAGAAATTAGTCCACAATGTGCATAACCACATCACCAATGACAAGAGATTCAATGGATCTGAAAGGTATGTTTGATCCTCTTGAGAGGTACCTCAAAGTACCTCACCAGGTACTTTGCCATAGTGAGGGCAGTGGAGGGAGCTGCTCTCATAGAACAATGAGGCTAAGGCTTTGATCACTGCCCCTTGTATCCTGTCTTAGGCCTTGGAGGAATTTACCACAGAGTTGATTAGTGCTGGTAATCTCTATGTGCCTAGTTTTTAAAATGCTGACTACCTTATTTACTCTCTTCTCTTTGTGGCAGCATCAAGTCCTCTTGGAATATTTCAGTAGTGAAGTTCCTTCTGGAAAAACTCAAGCAGGAGCTGGTTACCAGTCCCCACAATTACACTGATAAGGAGCTGAAAGGTGAGAAAAACTGAGTTAACTCCCATCCTCTCTCCACTCCCTGTTCCAGGTCAGAAGAGAAGAGGCACTGTGGAAATGATTTAGGTGGTTTTGAAAATAGTAGACTTACTCTTCTCACCTACAATATTCACAAAATTGTCCCTAATTGCACTTTTATACCCTTACTCAGTCTGAAATGAAAATGGAAGAAGGAAGGGGCCAGAATACCATCATGCATGATGATTACAAGTATGTAGGGCCTAAATCTTGGGTGTTATGAAAAGGAGATCAGAATCCAGGCCTGCCCTTTTGTCCCTAATTATTATATCCTGGGTTTCCTACTTCCTTACTCTTCTGTTATTTGTCTGTAGCTGAGCCTGAAGCATTCAGAAAGCTACCGCTGAAGAGAGCCATGGTCATGATTCAGTAGAGGGGGCAGACTTGACACCTGTCTGAGTGAGGAGGGCTCCTAGGAATCCTCACTGGGTGTGCTGACCACAAAACAGACCAACCAAGGGACAAGAAGCAACTTGCTTAAAACCACCTGGCAAGTCAGTCACAGAATCAGGATGGGCCCGGTGTGTCTGTCCATCCCCAGTCCAGAACGTACCACCAGATCACATAGGGCCTTGTCAGACCCAGTCCTGAGTAAAGCGAGACCTGACGCCTCACCCCCACCCACGGGAATGCTGCCGCCTCTGGCAGGCAGGTCATCAGTCCCTAGGTGCATGAGCTGGAGCCCCATACCCCTATATTCATCAGTGGGGCCCTGTGAGGCTCAAGCTCATGTTCTGTGGTTAATGGCCACTGTGGGTGGAGGCTAACCCCAGCTTTCAGGGATTGTCACTGTGGATGCCAGATGACATAACTGGGGAAGCTGGGATAGCTTAGCAGGTTAAGCACTCACTTTGCAGCCCCGGGGACCAAGGATCGAATCCTGGCCCTGGCCTGTGTGGACCCATATGCTCAACTGGGGTGTGCTTCCCAGGTGGGAGGCCCCCAGTTTGGTTCTTACCCTCGGGTTCAGCCCCTGGCTCAAAGGGGCATGCCTCCCATGTGGGAGACTCCTAGCCCAGTTCCCTCCCTGCGCAGCCCACGCCCACCTGTGTGGAATGAAACCATGTAGAAAACTGATGATGTACAACTATGGAGACTGCTCTGGGCCCTCCCCCTTCTCTCTGTCTCTCTCTGTCTCTGTCAAAAAAATCAATAAAATCTTTAAAAAGAATGGCATAACTGGGATAAGGTGAATAAGTGACAAAGTCAACTTAAAAAAAAAAAAAGCTTCCACTAAAAAAGTAATCTGCTATCAGTAGAGTAGAATTGAGGTTCAATTTAATTGGGGTGGAGGAGAGGAGAGTTACACAAGCACTGGCATTATCGGTTAGTGGAAGATGTGGGAGGAGTTATGGAAAGGGAGGTAGGCAGGGAGAGCTAAACCAAAGAGGAAGGAACAGATGCTGATAGGTGATAGGTACTCCAAGGAAATCCATCATCTAAATAGTGATACTCAGCCCCCATCCAGTAGTGTTAGGGAAGAACAAGGGCTGAGGACCACTGTTCTCTGCTTCCTCCCTTTCCCTCCCCTCCAGGAGCCTGCGTAGCCTATTTTCTTACTAAGAGGCGTGAGTACCGCAACTCCCTGAACCCCTTTAAAGGCCTGAAGGAAAAAGAGGAGAAGAAACTTCGAAGTCGCAGATACCGGGTAGGTTTCTAGGCCTTCCTTTCAAGGAGCTAAACTCAAAACCCTAATAAGCCACAGTGGGAAGAACCAGAGACTGGAGCATCTGAGAACAGAGTTGAGAGTCAGAAATACAGGCAGAGAGAGGAGGAGGAGAGTGAGCCAGTTCTAAGATTTGACTTGGGGGCTAGGTTCTCTCAGACATAGATTTTATACAGTGTTCCTTTCACCCAAACTTTCTCCTCAAACCTAATCCATAGTTTGTTTCTCTTCCTAATCTCTGTTCTGTGTTCCTACCATAGCTTTTTGCAAACCGATCCAGTATCATGAGGCATTTCGGACCTGAGGACCAACACCTGTGGAAGGATGTAACAGAAGAGCTGATGTCAGATGAAGAGGACAGTCTTAATGAGCCAGGTGTCTGGGTGGCCCGGCCTCCCCGTTTCCGGGCTCAGCGCCTCACAGAGCTCTGCTACCACCTGGATGCCAACTCTAAGCATGGCACTAAAGCCACCCGTGTGTATGGACCTCCCTCAGACCGATTACCTTCTGCTGAGGCCCAGCTCCTTCCACCAGAACTTTATAATCCTAATTTCCAAGAAGAGGAAGAGGAGGGAGGTGATGAGAATGGACCTGTCTCCCCATCTTTTGACCAGCCCCACAAAACCTGCTGTCCTGACTTGAACTCATTCATTGAAATCAAGGTGGAAAAGGATGAGTGAAATCTATAACCAAGAATAACTCTGGCTTCTGCCATTTCCCATGTCCCAGAAATGGGTAGCTGTGGGGCTTCCCAGAATAATGAGATGTCCTCTGCAGTCTGAGAAAGCAAGTCTGCCTCTCTTAACACAGTCCCTATTGGAGGTGAAGGCTGGCATCTCTGGTGGGATAAAAGGAGTAATTTGGAAAGGGGAAAACTCCAATGAGTGGCAAGCCAGAAAACGCTTATTTCTAAGCATTTCAACAGTGCCTCGGAAGAGCCTGGCATGAGAAGGGGAGGATGGGTCTAAGAAACATGAGGCCTTCTCGACAGATACCTGGATCTCTGAGCTGTTCTTTTTCATTTGTTTGTGTTTTTGCTCTTTTTTTACTTCCAGGTTTCTCCCAAAGCTCTAGGGAAGCAGCCCTAGTGGTACCTTCTGCTTCCCCTGACTGCTGGTCTTGCTCTGCAGTCGCAGCAGCACAGGGCCAGTCCAGGATAATACTGCCACCTGGTGGGCAGTTTGTCATGGACTTGATTCTTCTGAGCAGAATAGGGGCTCCATCCCTGTTTGGGGAGTAGGATTTAGATGTAGTATGTATTGTTTATTGAATTACATAAAGCAGATTTTATTATTCCTATATTACACATGAGAAAAGAGTTCTCATGTCTCACTGGCACCTGCTCTCTCACTGTGTGAGCAAGTAGTATACAGGGCTTTGTAGCTACTTCTTAGTCTTGTCAGCCAAGCTGTATTTTGAGGAAGGGGTTGTGTGTGTGTGTATGCACATGTGCGTGTACACATGCACCATTTGTGCATTTTTAATAGATTTAGAAGTAAAAGATGGCTTTCTACTCAATTACTCATATAACAAACATTGGTTGCTTACTAGGTACCAGGCTGCTCAGAGTGGTGTTTATATTGATACATGAAAGATGGGGAAGACATAAGCAGAAGGAAAGGGGAGGCCAGAAGACTGTTCTAAGCACAGTGAACAGCAAGCACTAGAGAGCACAGATAAGGTGCAATTCTACTGCAGAACAGTTGGAGAGGGGATGATGCTGAGAGAAGAGACTGGAGAGGTAGAGAGACCTTGTAATATATCTTAAAGAGCATAGACTTCAGTTCAAGTGCAGTGAGAAATCATTGAAAGGTTTTAAGAAGGGAAAGATGGTCAGTTTTGTGTTTTAGAAGAATCCCTTGACCTCGGGGTACGAGATGGATTGGTGGGAGAAAGCCTCCGCAGCAAGATTTGTGCAGTCATTCAGGAGAGACAGATATAATGGTGATGGAAGAAGGACAGATTTGAGAGATATTTAGAAAGCAGAATTGATAGAACTTAGTGAGATTTGAGGTTAAGGGAGGAGGACATAAGGTTGATGTTCAGGTTTCTGGCTTACGCAGTTAAGTGGTTAATGTGCCATTTACTCAGGGAATGCTGGAGGAGCCAGTTTCAGGAGGCAGGGAAGGTGAGGTCAGTTTAGGGTGTTGTATGCCTTTGAGACAACCTAGTGGAGATGAGTTTTTTTAAGTCCAAGAAAGTCTGGGCCAGAGATATGGATTTGGGAGTCATTTGTATGTAGATCTTAACTAAAGTCTTGAGAATGGAAAATAGGTCCTGTAGAACTTCTGACTCCAGTTCAGACTATGGACTGGTTACTTCGAGGTCGTAAGCACTATTGAAGCATGCCTTCAGTACACCCCTCTCCACCTTCACTTGTGTCTGCCTCCTGTGATCTCCTGAAAATACAGTTGTTGATCCCAGCTGTGCTCACTGCTGCCACTACCAACTCCTGGATGGGCCTCCTTTACTGACTTACCAACTTTTCATAAAGATTTACTCTCCCATCCTCACCCCCAAAGGAGCACAGCTTCCAAATATTAGAGGCTGTGTGCATATTTTGGATGTAAATAACTGGAAGGCAGAATGCATGTTCTCCTTCCCATCTGGAAACAGAAGATGTCACTCACAGCAAGTTATAGATGCAATCTGATAGCTCCCCTGCTACTAATGCTTTCAGGCCTCCCTGCTTCTAGTCTAATACTAAACTCTCCTCTGGATCAGAGAAAAGCTGTAGGCCTGACCAGGGAAACAGGCTGATTCTCTGGAGAGATGAGGTCAGGGAAACAATGCAGCTAGGACAAAGAAGACAAATAGTTTGTGCCAAATTTATTTCCCAAAAGATATTAACCTTCTTTGCTTTCCCATTCTCTAAAACTACACTAAGATTATAAAAGGTGTTCAAAATGTGGAAATGAAAATAATATGATTTGTTTGCATATAATTTTCATACTCATTTACTATCTAAATACAAAAGTCATTTACCTTCTCCAGTCTACTTCCTCCTTATCCCTTGCCTCTTATGTGCTAGTGTGGGCAAAGTCAATCAGCTGGTATTTAATTAGGTATGTCCAACTTCAGCCATGGTTTCTTTTTATTCTTGGTCCTTCTAGTACGGTCAGTATCAGCCTCTTTTTCTTATCCACCCTGATCATTTCACTGGCTATCTCCTCTAAATGACGTTTCTTGTTGTCCTCTTAAGACTTACTCTTTATGACCAATCTCCTATGGGCCAACCAAGGGGAAGGCGTGAGCTCTAAAGCCAGGCCCTCTATCCCCATAGTTACCTGAAATATTTGCTAAAAGTTTCATTTCTCAACAGCAGGGGGTGTCTGTCTATCCCTCTACCTAGCCTATCCTAATTAGAGATTTAGTCCTAAAGTAAACCTTTTTCTCCTTACACTAAAGCTCCTTCCTTCCTTAAACAGAGCTTTGACTTCAGGAAGTGGTGTCTTTTTATTGCAGTTTATCTCTCATTTTCTCTGGACTTGCACAAATCTGTCTTTTTCTTAGTTTATTCTTCCGTCGGCCTCCGCACCACTCTCAGTCCCTTTTGCTCGGGCTCTCCCTTTCCTTTCGCTGTCTTCCACCACCTCTCTGTATGGGCTTCCCCGCTTTTCTGGACTCTTTACGTATGAGTCTCTGAAACTCTTTATAAATCTACCTTTCTCCGTCTTCCTCTTTATGGATCTCACCCTGTCTCACTACTTCTACATCAGTCTCTCCATCTCTCCCAGTCTTCACACCAAGAACAAAGTCACGGTGTTTGCGTAGAACATGCCTTGCATCGCCCGCTCCGGCCGCGAAATTCCACTGTGACCCTCCGCACATTCCAACTGCAAACAAAAAGTCCCCTCCCCCCCCCTAAACTTTTTTCTGTCTTAATTCTTGAGTGCTGTAGTACCCGCTGCCCAAACTTGCCCTCCTCTCCTCTCCAGTCGGTGGATCTCCACCTCCAGGACAGCACCAGCTCTCACCGCCCCCTCCAGCGCAAGAGATCGCTGCGCAGACACCCCCTGTTCCTCTCTCGCTCGGCGCTCCGCCCCTCTAGGAAAGTAGATCCGGCCAGGCAGACAAAAGTTTGGGAGAGAAGTTCTGTCCGTGTTGTGTGAGCGTGAGGGGGGCGGGGGCCGCGTAGAGCAGGTCGGCAGGGCAAGTCTATGCGTGAACAGATAGAGCTGCGGACGGGGACAGCCGCTGCCCTAGGCCCTTCCAGCCTTGCTTAGCTCCTGATGCGCGGGAGGACGCAGCCCCTCTCGCTGGGGGATGCTGTGGGACTCCTGGCGCCGGGCATCCGGACAGACAGCTTAACCTGTGCGCCTACTCTGTGCCCTTGGGGAACCGGAGTCCAGCCGCAAGGAGAGAGAAGCGGCCGCCGAGACGCTGCAGGGTGCCGGGCGGGGTGGGGGCTGGAGGCCCCAGGCCGGAGGGCATGGAGCGCTTAGGGGAGAAAGCCAGTCGCCTGCTGGAGAAGTTAAGACTCTCGGACTCCGGCAGCGCGAAGTTCGGGCGCAGAAAGGGTGAATCTAGCCGGTCTGTGTCTGATGGGAGCCCTGGGTCGGGCAAGGGGCGTCTGAGTGGGTCGGGGGGACCTAGGAAATCAGGGCCCCGTGGAGCTACTGGGGGACCTGGGGATGAGCCGCTGGAGCCAGCCCGGGAGCAAGGCCCCCTTGACGTTGAGCGGAACCCGCGCGGCTCCTTTGAGGCTCAGCGCTACGAAGGCTCCTTTCCCGGGGGGCCGCCTCCCACCCGGGCCTTGCCTCTACCTCAGTCGTTGCCTCCCGACTTTCGGCTGGAGACCACGGCCCCAGCCCTAAGTCCCCGCTCCAGTTTCGCCAGTAGCTCAGCCAGCGACGCGAGCAAGCCGTCCAGCCCCCGAGGCAGCCTGCTCCTGGACGGGGCCGGGGCTGGCGGAGCCGCAGGTAGTCGACCCTGTAGCAATCGCACCAGCGGCATCAGCATGGGCTACGACCAGCGCCACGGCAGTCCCCTGCCTGCGGTGCCATGCCTGTTTGGCCCACCCCTGGCCGGGGCGCCGGCGGGCTATTCCCCTGGAGGGATACCGGCCGCCTACCCGGAGCTTCACGCTGCCCTGGACCGACTGTGCTCTCATCGGCCCGCGGGGTTCGGCTGCCAGGAAAGCCGCCACTCGTATCCCCCGGCCTTGGGCAGCCCCGGAGCTCTAGCCGGGGCTGGAGTGGGAGCGGCAGGGCCCTTGGAGAGACGAGGGGCGCAACCCGGACGACACTCGGTGACCGGCTACGGGGACTGCGCTGCGGGCGCTCGATACCAGGATGAGCTAACAGCGTTGCTGCGCCTGACGGGCGGCACTGGTGGGCGAGAGGTCGGCGCTCGCGGGGAACCCTCGGGGATTGAGCCGTCGGGTCTCGAGGAATCGCCGGGTCCGTTCGTTCCGGAGGCCGTCCGGGCCCGGATGAGGGAGGCGGAGGCCAGAGAGGACTACTTCGGTGAGTGAGATGAGTGGTTAGGGCGGGAAGGGACGGGCCCGTCACCACACTCGGTTCCTCACTGCCCCGACCGTCCAAATTGCCAGAGCGGGGAGGTCGGAGGCTAGAAAGAGGCAAGAGGGAGTTCCCCCTTCCCACTCGATTTCAGGTGAACGAGGGGCTCCCTGAAGCTGCTAGATTCCAACCCCCTGCGTCCCACTTCCCCACGCTTAGAGCCTCGGGTTTTTCGCGGCAGCAGGCCTCGTAGGGAGGTGATCAAGGGGCAGGGATAGCATCCCCCCCGGGCTCCCCCCTTGGCGGCGGTGCCCCAGCAGGCTTCTGCGCTCTGCGCCCCCACCCCGGCCCAGACTCCACCCGCAGGAATTCGGGGAATGCGCGGGGGGGTCGGGCCGGGCGGGCCGCGTGCGTGCCGGCTCCTGTCCCGGCGCTCCAGGTGCCTGCGGGCGGGGCTGGCCGGGCGGCGCTTGGCGGAGGGGTGAGGTGTGGCGGAAGGAGGGGGGGCAGCTTCCTAACACGCGCCGAGCGGTGGCCGCGGTTGGGTAAATGGAGACTGGAAGGGACGACGAAGCGCCCTGGGACCGAAAGCGGGGACCCTACTGCTGACTCGCCCCAGTCCTGCTGGCTCAGTGTGTGTGCATGGACATGTAAGCGGAGACCTTGTGGTGTTAGCTTCTATTTACCCCATCCTCCGGAATTCAGGGCAGAAGCCATAACCACCGGGACACTATTGCCCATGGATGGATAACAGCCTTGTGTAACTGCCAGAAATAATCTGGCCTTCAGTTCTGGCAATAACTTGTCCAGAATTCAGTCTAGAAGTAGCTTCTTATTTTCTGTTGCTGTTAAGGACACCTGGTCATAGTCTCTTCCACATGCCATTACCTTTAAGAAGTATTGATTATGTCTCAGCTTTGGGGTATATTGGGGTCTTTTAGCCAAGACCCACAGGCACTACTTCACTATATAAAGAAATGCTAATCTGATTGTGGTAGGAAGAACAGAAGGAAGTGGGCTCACCCTCAGGGCCACGAACCTCTTCAGTTTTCCAGGCATCTCCTCATTTTTATCAACATCCATGTTCCTGCCCTGGACTCCCATGCTTCACCTCTAGAAATGGGGAGAGAGGGAAACCCAACCAGGAAGGGAAGTTTGGGGAGGAGGTACAGACGTGTGTCAGGGCTGCAGGCTGAAGGGGCCCTGTGGGGTTCAATCCAATCTCACCATCCTTTTCCCTCTCCCCTTAAAGAGGAGAGCCCAGAGCAGATGATGCTTTTTGGTCAAGGGAGACTAAGTAACAGGATCCTTTTTGCAGTTTCCTTTTGAGGCCCAGGAGAAATGGCTGTTGGGTGGAAAGAAGTCTTTTTGGCTAAGACATCAGAAAAGATCAAAAGGAGCTCAGAGTAAGTGCAATAAAATGGCAGGAAGAACCTAGGTGTGAATATCCTGGGTTAGAGGAGGTGAGGCAGACGTGCCTAAGCAGTTTGCTCTTGTCTTCCCACACTGTTCAAAGCTTCCCCCCAAAATGGCTCTGACAGGCCCCCCTGGCGTGGCGAGCTTGGGGCAGATCATTTCCATGAGGAGACCACATTTTGACCCCAGAGGTAGTGGCCTTTTCTCCCTGGGGGTCAGGTTGTCTCCTCTGACAGAACCCCCAGCCTAACTGTACCCTCCTACTCCTGCTCCTAGCAGGGGCCTTCTCCCTTGGCTACAGCTTTCTCCAGCTGCCAGAGGGTGGGAGCAGGACAGGCCTGGGCCCATCAGTTGCTGCAGCTGCTGCACGCACGGGCTCCCAAGCCCCTGGGCAAAGGCTGGGATAGGCCCCAACAGGCAGGGAGTGTGGCAGAATGAGGGGGAGAGGTGGGGCAGGGTGAGGCGGACTCGTTGGGATCTGCTCCCCAAAGACAGGCCCTTGCCCTCACTCATGGGCCTGGAATTGGGGAGTGGAGGGAGGAAAGAACACACCCAGGCAAGGCTGGTGCCACAGCCAGGTGTATGTATTTCAAGGGGGATGTCCGGGAAGAGCAGTTAAGCTCTGTCCCTCCCATGATAGATGACAGGGAGAAGTTAGGGGTTCTGCCACCCTTCCCCCTCTTCTATGCAACCCTCCTGGGAACACACCCTGCATTCTCAGCAGCCACCTCCCCACAGGAGTCATGCTCACATGGTCCCCTCTGCACAGGGCCCCCTGTTGAGCCAGATCCTCTTTCCATCCTTGGAAGCCTGGCGGTGTGGAGCAGTGAGAAGTCATTCTGTAGCTGAATAGCAGCTCGTTTTACAGATGAGGAAACAGGTCCCAGAGAGGCTTTCTGGGCTTGGCCTGCTTTCTGTAAGGAGTTTTTACAAGTCTTCTGCTGGGCCCTTGTGGACTGGCATTTCTGACTATTTGTTCCACACAGTGCAACAGGGATCATCCTTCACCTGTTTAATCTCTTCTCCCCAACAGACAGTAAGTACTTGAAGGCCAAGGACCATATCTGACTTTCCTCCAGTTTTCTGCAGCATTGGGCACAATATTTTTTCTAGGCCCAAAATGAATGCTCAGAAAATATTTGTAGGGTGAATCCTGAATGGCTCAGCAGGTTAAGCGCTCGCTTTGCAGCCCCGGGGCCAAGGATCAAATCCTGGCCCTGGCCCGTGAGGACCCATATGCTGAACTGGGGTGTGCTTCCCATGAGGGAGGCCCCCAGCCCAGTTACTGCCCTGTGTGGGCCCCCACCCACCTGTGTGGAATGAAACCGTGTTGAAAACTGATGATGTACAACTATGGAGACTGCTCTGGGCCCTTCCCCTTCTCTCTGTCTCTGTCAAAAACAATAAATCTTAAAAAAAGAAAATATTTGTAGATTAATCAACAGTGGATCTGCTCAGCCAAGACCTTGCTGCATCCCATTTCTCCTTACCCTCTTTTCCCAGAAGGGAACCCATCAAAGGGAGGCTCTGACTGGTGGTCCTCTGGCACCATCAGGAAAGAGCAGTCAGGGAAGACCTGGCCTTCTGGTTCTGAGCTGGGGGAGTAGGGTGTGATGCTGACAACATCTTCTCTCCCCTCAGGCACCTGTATCAAGTGCAACAAAGGCATCTATGGGCAAAGCAATGCCTGCCAGGCCCTGGACAGCCTCTACCACACCCAGTGCTTTGTCTGCTGCTCCTGTGGTGAGTGCTGCCCCCAGACCTGGACCAGGACTAGAGGCCTCAAGCACTCCCCCCACACACTCACCAGTGCCTGGGGGAGCAGGAGCAGAGCTTGTGCCTCTTCATTTGCTCCCAGAGCAGCTGTCCCCACCATGTGTCTGGAGGTCCACTGCTCCTACCTCCTCTCCAGCTTCCCTTCTTTATGCTCTACCTGCCTCTCCTGCTCCCGTTTTGGGTCTGCTTTTTGGAGTCTTCCCTGTTTAGCTTCTTTCCTCCCCAGTTCCTCCCTCTTTCTTCTGCCTCCCTGCTTGCCCAGCCTGGACTCCCAGCTCTCCAGCCTCTCCTTGGTGGGGTTTGGTCTTGGGCAGCCTGAGTTGCCTGGGGCGACAGTGAAAGACTGGAATGTGGGAAGGGCGGGGGGGATGGGCTGGGGGAGTGGGGAGCTGTGGGGGGCAGAGGAGGGGGTTTTCTCTTGGCTGGTCAGAGTTCAGCCACCTCTCTGGAGTGCAGGCCACCGGGCCATGCCAAGCTGATGACATCACACTCCAGGAATGCCTGCTGTTAGCTCAGGAGGCCCGAGGCCCTGGGGGAGGGGGGCCTGCTCCCAGAGGCCTTAACTCCCCAGCCCTCCCCATTGCTTCCCCACTCTGATTCCTTTGCTAAACCTTTAATCTCCTATCTCTGCCTGTCTGACTCCAGCACTCAGCTTTTCTCTCACCCCCCAGCCTCTGCCTGGTTCTCTGTGGGTTCATCTGTCTGTCTGTCCTGTTTATAGGACCTCTTCCGGGTAGGTCTGTTTTCCTTTCTACTCCCTTGTGTCTCACGAGTTTCTAAGCAGCTTTTCTAAACCACTGGGCAGCGCTGGAAGTGGAGATTTTGATGAGAAGAGGGCAGAGGTGGGAAACTTGCCCATTCTCTGCCCCAGACTTACTCCTCCCCCACCCCCGACAATTTAGATGCCCTGGAGCAGTTCCTGGGTGCTGGTTACTGGAAATGGTCCTGCTTTGTCTGCTCACAGATCCTGGGCAGCCTCTGACCCCGGAGACTCTGGGTCCCTCTAAGATTGGGGAAGCAACCTAGTACAGCAGGAAAGGAGACTGCTTTTGCTCCCAGATAAACCCCTTTGTCCTCAGCAGTAACTCCAGTAGGTCCTGACCTCCATAGAGCCTATTGCTGGAAGGAGACAGACAGGAGAGCTATGCTCAGGCAAAGAGGCTGCTAGGCCATAGAGGGCAAGGCCTGCGACAGTGTGATCACCTTGGTGCACATTGTACAGCACCTTGTTCAGAGCCCCTTTACCATGTACTCCAGGCTGTGGTTGGCTTTGCTTTCCCAGTGGCTCCCCATGCACCAGGCACTGGAGAGGAAGGCACTCGTTTAGGGCAAAGGCACAGAAAACTGTTGTGGAGGCAGAAGCTGGGGGAGCAGTGAACAGAGGAAGGGGAAGTTGGCAGTAATGAGACTAAAGCAAATTGGAATTGCAGCAGATGGGAATTTTGTGTGGGGATGGAGGACAGACAGCAGCGAGGAGTATAAGCACTGAAGTCTATGTTTAAATATATCGTGCACCACTGGAGAGCATTGACCCTGGAGTGGGGAAGTGCTGTCGCTAGACCCCGGGATAGGCTCCAGCCCTTTTTCTGTTGCTTCTAGGGCGAACTTTGCGCTGCAAGGCTTTCTACAGTGTCAACGGCTCTGTGTACTGTGAGGAAGATTATCTGGTGAGTGAGAGGGCCCCCTGGGCTTGGAATCGGCCCCCACACTAGAACCCTCTTCTCTGTAGCCCACTGGGGTCCCAGCCATCAGGTCATTCTCGGCTTGTAACATCCTCCCTTTGGTCCCTAGTTTTCAGGATTTCAGGAGGCAGCTGAGAAGTGCTGTGTTTGTGGTCACTTGATTTTGGAGAAGGTAAGCAAAATGTCTTCAGCGGAGACTGTGAGGCTGAGGGGTAGAATCGGGCGAAATGGATACTGGGAAAAGGTAGGGGGAGGGCCCATCACCAGGTGAATCACTTTCATCCCTTTCCTCCCAGAACAGTTGTTTACAGTGGTTTCCCTCTGCCTTGGGGAGGCTCAAGTCCTGGCTTCCAATCCTGCCATCCCTAGGCCTCTGTGATCTGGCTCCTCCCTAATTCTTCAGGCACAGCCTGGCCCTCCACCTGCCTGCAGAGTGTGGGGTTCTGGTTCTTAATCCCCTTTCTACTACTGGTTAGGATCACTTGGAACTCAGTGTTCTTTTCTGTAGGAAAGAGGGATTGGATTAGGTCAGTGGTTCTCAGCCCTGGCCACCTAGCAGATCACCTGAGAAGAAGTGAAAACATCAGTACCTGGTCATCCTCACCAAAACTGATGAACACTGCTGGGGTGGGGCTCAGGCTTTGATGGGCTTTAAACGTGCCCTGATGATCCTATTATGTAGCCAGGACAGAACCACTAGCCTCGGTGCTCTCTAAGACCCTTTTCAGGGTTTCTGCCTCCATTTTAAGACTCCCTGACCCCCTCAGATTCCACTGCATTGTTCTAGGAGGATAGGAGGGGGTTGGATGAATTTCATGGGAGCAGCAGGGAGCACCGTGTAGCTGCAGAGCTGGGACTGACTAGAGGGAGACTGATTCTCTTCCCACTCCACGAGCCAGATCCTACAGGCAATGGGCAAGTCCTATCACCCAGGATGCTTCCGATGCATCGTGTGCAACAAGTGCCTGGATGGCATCCCCTTCACAGTGGATTTCTCCAATCAGGTGTACTGTGTCACTGACTACCACAAGTGAGTTCCTCCCCGTGGGGTGTGATGTGGAATTGGGCCCCAACCTCAGCTCACTTCTGCCCTCTCTCTTTCAGAAATTACGCTCCTAAGTGTGCGGCCTGTGGCCAACCTATCCTCCCCTCAGAGGTCAGTATGTCTGGGTTCTCCTTCAGGGCATCCAGTTCTGCTGCCTCTGGGGACGGGATGGGGAATGCTGCCTGGCCTCCCTTGGGAGGTGGTGGTGCTGAGGAATGTACTCTGCAAAGATTCCCGTGTGACTCTGCTCTCAGGGTCACCACCCTGACCCTAACATCCGGGCCTGGACATGTCTGACAACCTCACTGGGCCCAGGCTCCATCTCTTCTCTCTCAGTCCAGAGGAAGAGACTTTCTTTGATATCAGGGTCACTAGATCCCAGATGTAAGGGCTAGGAAGGTGGGAAGAATCCTCAGGGCTGGTAGGAAGGGGTTAGAAATGGTTTATGCTGTGTGTATTGAGGGTGTACTTAGGGAGAGAAGCCAAAAAAAAAAAGCCAATGAGGAACTAGACCATGTTGGATCTCCTTGTCCCCAGCTTAGCCTGCTTTATTTATGCTGCCTGTCCCTTTCCCTTCCCTCTGCTTCCCCCACAGCTGGGACAGGTAGTTAAGGACACAGCCCCTGGAGCCAAGCAAGGGAAGGGGAAAGTTTTAGCAGGATTTTCAAAGGCCATCTGAAAGCTACAGATGATTGCAGAGAGGCTGGGGAAACCTTTATGTGATCCTCATTAGGGTGGGGGGGGGGGTGGGGGGATCTGTACTGGGGAGGGTGGAGTTGGGGTTGTCATGCTGCTCTCATCCTCATGGGGGTCTTCATTCTTTCAGGGCTGTGAGGACATCGTGAGGGTGATATCCATGGACCGAGATTATCACTTTGAATGCTACCACTGTGAGGTGAGTGTTGGGGCTAGGGTTCCAGGAGGAGAACTGGAATGGGGCCAGGGAAGGAGTCAAATCCTACAACTGCAGGAATCTATATAGGAGAGGTATGGGGCATGGAACACCAGGAAGGTGCTCTGACCCATCTCCAGTCTGTTTGTCATGCTCCAGCCACTCTGGTTCTGATTTAGTCCTTTCAGAATCTGGCTTCCCTGAGTCAAGAGGCCTGTTATAAAATTTAGGACCTCCTGGTATCCCCCGGGAACGAAAGCCTGTCTTATTTTTGCTGTAACAGCGACACCTGGTGTCCAACTGAGGTATTTTCTCGGGCTTCTCTTCCCAGAGTCCATCCCTTCCAACCCTACCTACCCCTTTCTTAGAAGTCTGGTGTTGAGCAGGGCAGACTCCCAAGGTGTCCGAGATGCCTATGCTGAGGTGAACTAGTGTCCTTCTTTCCTAGGACTGCCGGATGCAGCTGAGTGATGAGGACGGCTGCTGCTGCTTCCCTCTGGACGGGCATTTGCTCTGCCATGGCTGTCACATGCAGCGGCTCAGTGCTCGACAGCCTTCTGCCAACTATATCTGAGCTGCAGTCTCCAGTGCTGCCATCACCACTGTTGACAAATTCCTCGGGCCAGTGAGCCCCTCTGAAGCCACCTGAGGCCAAGGATGTATTCTTCAGGCCTGGCAGCGAGTCCTCTGAGGAAAACCCCAAGGACCAGAGACCCAAAGATCATGACATTCCCACAATGGACTGTGGAGGAAGAGGATGACTAGCCTTCTTTCCACATGTGCAACCTGTGCTGTGGCAGTACTCAGGCACACACAGGCAGGTTCTGATACCACTCTAAAGGTCTGCTTCTAGTCTGTCTCTCCAGTATATATTTGTGCATTGTTCAAGCAATGTTCTGGCTCTGGATTATAGGGAGAGAGGACATCAGGGGAGCTTCTGACTCTTGTACTCCACGTATGGGGTTAGCCAGGTTCTTACCACATCACAGCATCCTATTTCTGTATCTGGAAGAAGAGGTGGACCTGATTAATGAGTTCGCTCTTGGCCACCTTCTCTCTAAAGAGTGGGAGAGCTGGGAATGGAGACCAGCTCTTAAGGAGCCTGCTGACTGTATTGCCTGTTTCTCAGGGACTCACATGGACCTGGGGAGACTAGCTGGATGCCTGTCCCGCCTTCCTCTTCTCAGCTGGGGGAGGAGTTAACGAGTGGGTCTCTAGGTTTGGAGTTGCTGGGGAAGATGACTAGGAAGCTTCAGGCTATCCACACTCCCATGTTTAAGTGCACTGAGCCCTCCAGCCCAGAATATGCACCATGGGCACATTCTCACACACATTCACACACTCCTCAGGTCACTCTTACACTTGGTTCCCTAGCACCACTCCAGAGCGGCCACATTTCAGAGGGATCCGGGATTATGTGTAGTACAACTTCCAGACTTGGGAGGTTCTGGAGAGCCCGGAGGGGCAAACACTTTGACTTGTTTCTTCTAGTCAGTTTGGCTGAAATCTGTTCACCTAAAACTAGATCTCTTAAAACCAATTCATTGAAAACTTGTGTGCTTAAAGTTCCCTCCACTTAATGGCCACTTTGCCGAAAGCTCATATTCCTTTTTAGGTATATTTTAGCCATCGAGGTGTTCTTTTTCTATCCTCCTTTGGGTATTTCAAGGATTTATATCTATTCATCCAAGAGTACTTCTGACTTATCAGCAACATAAGTTTTTATCTAATTTGCAGCACTTTGCAAATGATGAGATTGCTTTTTACCTTTATGGATATCTTTTTCTTATCTACTTTTCAAACACTTTTTTAAAAAAGTTTAAAGTTTCTAGCAATAAATATAATTGGTACAGACATTTTGCGTGTCATTTTTTGTTTCTTAATCCAATATTTTTTTACAAATTAGATGTCTTGTAAAAATAGAGTTCAATACTGTATGCTTTATCAAACTTATGCATTTCTGCTGTTAAAATGCCAATTATATTCTAAACGAACAGGTATGTGGTATATTCAGTTGACTAACAATTCAAGGTTATACAGACAACAGTAATAAAAAGTGAAAGGGTGAATTTGCTAAATACTTTTGGAAATGCTGCAGATTTGATAAATAGTTATTCTAGATTATCTCAAGGTAAACTGGTTTTTAGGAAAGTTAATCTGATAATCTTGGATCCATAGTCTTCATTCTCTGCTGTACTGGAACTGAGAATAGAAATTCCACATTTAGGGGTTATTTTAAGATGGCTATGCCAACCTGGGAATTGCATAGAAGAGACCTCTGAGAGAATATGAGAGTAAGGGTTCAGATTCCTACCACTGACTGCCAGAGAAGGGGATGTGCCTTTTTGGAGGGATAATTGTTCTGAGATTACTTGTTCTACAGCTGAGATTACTTCTGAACTATTATTGTTAAATAAGTAAATACAAAGACTCTGTGACTAGGAAATTTTCTTACCAGGGCGCTGCAGGTCTGAGAAAACCAGAGTTGCATATATAACTTTATATCCATCCCTTTGGTTCTGTCTTTACTCTTGGGGATGTTACCCACTCTGTTATTTTAACCTTTTGTTTCTTACTCTGATTTTGATCTCTTGCTGACTGGCTGATTCCTTTCTACCCTGTTTCCCCGAAAATAAGACAGTGTCTTATATTAATTTTTGCTCCCAAAGATGTGCTAGGTCTTATTTTCGGGGGGATGCCTTATACGTATTTCAGCGAGAGGCAAAAATGTAAGTAGGTCTTATTTTCAGGGGATGTCTTACTTTCGGGGAAACACAGTACGTCTATGCTTATTTGTTCCAACTTGGGGGCTCCCCAACACTTCTTGCCACTGGGTCTATTCTCCCTGAGGAAAAACAGTGCTAACCTCTGATGAGGACAGGCCCAGGGAAGAAAGGCCGTGGCGGAATAGCAAGCAGCCTCAGCCACCTCACATCACCACTGGCAGGCAACCAAGTGTACCCTGCATTGTGAGAGTTACCCTTCTTCCTATTCACTGGGAGATTGCTCATCCTTAGTAGCTTTTTAATGTTTACAGTTGATAGTGAAAGATTCATCGGGTGCTGCCAAGGATACAGCAACAGGTAGACCGTGTTTGGCAACTCACCACCTGATTTTCATCAATGGCCTGAGATGGGGTAAGGAAGAATATGGATCCATTTTGTGTCTTTAGGGTCACAGGACAGGGGTAAAGCTTGCACAGAAGACTGGCTGTTTGCTCTCAATAGTCTGTTCATTACAGGCATAAATGTGGTTTATCAAGAATAAGGCTAGTGGTGTTTCTCTTTCTGTTTTACTCCTTAGATATCTGTTTTCCCTTCACCACCTGGAGTTCTCAAGGCCAGGGCAATGGTAAGATTCCATTTATAATGAAGCTGGAGACCCTCAGCCAAGGAAGAGGTAGAGAAGCAGCTAATTCCAGGCACAGAAAGCCAGTTGGATGAGGTCCTTGAGATTATACCAATACAGAAGGAAATAAAAAGGGGAAAGAGACTAATAAGACTGAAAAAAAAAAGGTTGGAAAAAACAAGTGAGCTAAAGCAATTTTAATTTCATTTTGTTTTTAGACGCATGCCTCAGCTGGCCTGGGGTCATTCAGAGCCCTAATGGTGAGGTTCCATAAGGACAAGCATCCCACCAACCTCCACCCGCTCCATCTTCTCCCTTGCAGCAAAGAAAGCCTAAGACCGGGCCTCTGCCATGGTGGTTGCTTGTATAGGGCACTTGGAATACCCAGACTGGGCTCCAGTTGTAAAGGACTAAGGTTTGGCCTTGGACATATGAGCAAATTGTTACTGGGATGTGTAGATTAGACCAGTCTAACTTATGGTAGGAGAGTCAGAGGCAAATTCTGTCCACTGTGGGCATTATTTCACCTAAGCTTAGAAAGGATACTGCTGACCTGTATGAAGGAAGCCAAGGTACTATCCAAGCAAGGAGAAATGGGTTAGAAGGAATATGCATATACTGAAAGTTACTGGTTAGGCTTGTCTCCTAGAGCAGGGGTGGCCAACAAGTCAATCGCGGTTGACCAGTCAATTGAGAGGCCAATTTTGGTCGATCGGTGATCGCTCGCAATGTCTGGGGTGGAATTCCCTGTACCATGGACTTTGAAGCGATTGTAGAAGACAAAACTTTCTAGCAATAGTTTAATGCATTCTGGGAATTTGCCAAGGTCATAAATTCCTAGAATTCTGACAGCCTGACACTGTGATCTCCGCCCACCCAGACAATACATTTTGACTTACCGTATGTGTTACACTTGTCACCGGATGAAACACGTGAACGCAACAGTTACGACTCGACTCATGGAAGAACACAGTCAGTTAGCTTGAATATTTGGTAGTGTCATACGGTAGCTTCTTTTCTTTTGTATTAACAGTATTATTATCAATCAATATTATTTATCCTCGGTGACCACGTTGAGTTTCAATGTTTCTTCTGTTTAAAATGTAAGTACCTTTTCTTTGTTTTAAATTAAATTGCTTTTCTTACCTATCTATTTACTTGATAA
>PVKE010008434.1:0-47733 GCA_004027555.1 Craseonycteris thonglongyai | reverse complement strand
CTGAGTTTGCATGTCTCTAACCAAGGAATCATAATTAGGTGTATATCCTGACAAAGATAATAATAATGAGTCTTCAGTATGGGAATCAGTCAGGACAGAACGTTGTTTAGTCTTCGTTAGCTTCAAGTACGAAAACGCCGATTCGCATAGGTATGTAGATCCGAAACAAGAATAGATATATTCGCTACATTTGGTGATATTGGGATATTTTTCTCGGTTGACATATTTCCAAAAATCTTCTTCAAATTTTCTGGCTTGTAAGATTAAGCCAGTTTGTAAAATTATAATTTCATTTTCTAATGCCTTTTGATCCATATGAAATATGTCTGAAATTTCCTGGCTAATGTGTTTCACACTTAAATCTTTTTTAAAGGAAAAGATATAAATTCCACAATTTCTTTAATTTTTTCAAAATCCTGGGATCTTACCTCAAAATCTTCAATTACTTTTTGGATTTCCGCGACGTATTTGTTGATCTTATAATTAATATTTTTATGTTTTTGTAGGTTATCCGCCATATTTGGAAAATGATTCAGATTATTTTGTTGCAGATCTTCTATTAACAAAATACATTTTGTTTTATATGCGTCTATGCAGCTGATCATATCAATTACTGTTTTATTTTTACCTTGTAATTCTAAATTTAAATGACTTAATATTGAAGTAAAATCGGTAAGAAATGCTAAGTCACTAAGCTAAGTTTCATCATTTAAAAATTTTCAGTTTCCATCTTGTTCGTGAAGAAAATCTATAATTTCAGGCAATAAATCACAAAATTGCGGCAGAAATTGACCTCTGCTTAGCCATCTGACATCGGTATGTAGTAATAATTCAGGTTGGCCTTCATCGAGTTGCAGTTGGAAGAGACACCATTTGAGGGAACTTCCTCGAATTGAATTAACAATTTTAAATGCTATGTCCATTGCCTCTTTTGTGTTTAGTCTCTTGCTAGCTAACACTTGCTGGTGAATTATGCAGTGATAGCTCAAAAAGGCTGGGAATTCATCTTCATTTCGACATAGGGCTATAAAACCATTTACGCAACTTATCATTGCAGCTGCGCCATCCGTTGTTCTTGAGACTAATTTAAAAAGTGGTACTTTCAAATCATTGAGCAAGTTTCTAAAGGCTTTGAATATGTCTACACCTCTAGTCCTTCCCTTCAAAGAAATCATACCCAACAATTCTTCTTTAGATGTAAAATCCTTAAAAACCATACGAATGAAAACAAGTAATTGTGCTGTATCACTTATATCTGTCGATTCATCACACTGAAGGGAAAAGCAAGAACATCTATTAATATTATATAACTGCTCTTTTACATTCCTACTCATCCTTTCAATTCATCGCATCACTGTGTTTTGAGACAATTGTAGATCTTGAATTGCAGCAATAATTTCACTCTTGTTCTTAAAATTGTTAAAAAGTGAATCTGACATTTCCAAAAAAATTTCCTTTACAATTCACCGTCGGAAAATGGCTTACATTGTTTTGCTAAGAGATAGTTTACTTTGAATGATGCAGTAGTTACTGCTTGTGACTTCAACCTTGGCTTTTTTATTTTTTTTAATTTTTATTTTTTATATCTTTTTATATTTTATAGAGAGTAATTATTTTATCTTCAATGCATATTTATTTTTATTTTACTTTTGACACATAGAGAGAGAGACAGAGACAGAGACAGCTAGAGAACCGAACTGTGGGAACTCCCCAGTTCAGCATGTGGGTCCGCCTGGGCCGGAGCCGGGATTCGATCCTCGGTCCTCAGGGCCTCAAAGCGAGCACTCAACCCGCTGAGCCGTCCCGGCTTTCCCGACCTTGGCTTTTTAAAGATGCTTTGTTGATTTGTTAGTTGAGTTTTAAGATCCCTAACTTTATGTTTTCTCAGTTCAGAATTTGGTGGATAATCTGTTTGATACTTGTTATGTAAAGCTAAACAATATCTCTCCAGATTACCCTTTTTAGCAATGGCTACCGAGGTAAGGCATATTAAACAACAACATTTATCATTCACCATTGTAAAAAAGTTATCGAGTTCCCATTCTTCATTGAAGTGATAAGTTTTCGATTTTTTCGGTTTACTACTCATGTTCATGGGTATACTAGAATGCAAAGAAATATGACAACTTAAAGAATAAATATTGAATGAAATAGTTCCCTAGAAAATTCAAAAACTCATGAACTGCGGCAATTATCTCTGTTACATTGAGAGAAATCATAACAATACTGCATATTACGATCGAGGACAACAATACAAGTATATTAAAAGCTAATATAGATATATTCAAATTTACAAGAAGTATGTTAATGTTACAATATATTTATTACGGTTTATAATACTGACTTCTTAATTTAAATAGAATTATTGTTATTCCTAATATATTTGTAATACTGTCTCTTATTTTTCTCTCAGTGTAATGACCGCAGTTTAGAGATCTGTTGCCAAGAATGCTCACTTATCAAGTAAATAGATAGGTAAGAAAAGCAATTTAATTTAAAACACAGAAAAAGTACTTTCATTTTAAACATAAGAAAAATTGAAACTCAACGTGGTCACCGAGGATAAATAATATTGATTGATAATAATATTGTTAATACAAAAGAAAAGAAGCTACCGTACGACACTACCAAATATTCAACCTAACTGACTGTGTTCTTCGATGAGTCGAGTCGTAACTGTTACACATAAGTCAAAATGTGTTGTCTGGGTGGGTAGAGATCACAGTGTCAGGCTGTCAGAATTCTAGGAATTTATGACCTTGGCAAATTCCCAGAATGCATTAAACTATTGCTAGAAAGTTTTGTCTTCTACAATCACTTCAAAGTCCATGGTACACAGAATTCCACCCCAGACATTGCGAGCGATCGACGATCGACCAAAATTGGCCTCGCGATCGACCGGTGGACCGCGATGGACTTATGGGCCATCCCTGCTCTAGAGCAGGGTTTTCCAACCTTTTTATTCCCTAGGGCGCGTTCTAAAATATCGGTAGGGTGGCAGGCACCAGATATTTCTAAGGATATTTATTATTGAACAAGAATAAAAACTAATAAACAAAAATAATTTTAAAATAATAAATTTATTGTACAAATTATATACACACAAAGAAACATATATACAAAACGTAATACAAAGTAAATAAAACACACGTATAATAAAATCATTAAAAAAAACATAAAAGAAAACATAAAAAATACCAATCTGTCAGTGTGATCTTTGGCATTGCATTTCATTGGCCAGTGCCTCGTAATTAGGAGAGTATGACGACAACCCTGTTAGTAAACAATTATTAAGATGCTCTTCGGTAAGTCGAGATCTATATCGTGATTTTATTAAATTCATGTTTGAAAACCAAGATTCGCATAAATATGTTGACCCGAAAAATGATTTGATTTTATATGCTGCTTTTTAAAAAAATGGGAACCTTTCTTTGTCGACTATGTTCCATAAGTCCTCTGATATTAAGGATTTTAGCAAAATATCGTTCTTAAGGTTCAAAATTTCTGACTCTAGTTCTTCTGCTTTCCCCTGAACAAGTTCTGCAATACATGCGGCTAGTTCTATTACATTTATTTGGCAAGGAAAATAATTGATACAGAAGGAGACAATTGGCTCGATATTTGTAAACTACAGAAATCTCTCTTCAAACTATTTTTGAAGCACTTGCAGGGTCTCAATAAATAATGACACATTTAATCCATTGTTACCTAGCATTTTCCTCATATATGGGAAGTGCAGGAGAGACTTGATATGCAGATGTGATATCAACAAAGTCCATTTCACTTTAAATGTGTTTACAGAGCTTATCATTTCAGCTCTATTTTTGTCTTTTCCCTGCAACTCCAAATTGAAAGAATCTGATTTTTCCATGGTGTCAGTAAGAAAACCCCAATCCACCAGCCAGCAAGAGTCTGTTAGTTCATCCTAATTTTCATTTTTATCATGTATAAATGTTTTTATTTCTTCAATTTAAGTTCACAAATCTTGTAAGAACTTTACCTTTACTGAGCCAACGTACTTCAGTTTGCAGGATGAGATTGTGTTCTTTATCTTCGGTATCTTCTAACAGGGCCTTGAAAAGTCTGTGTTGCAATGGAGCTGCTCGAGTAGAGATGATCCTCTTTGTGACTATTTTCATAACATGTTCAAAGGGCAGTATTTTACAACACAAAGCTTCCTGATGGATAATACAGTGGTAGGACATAAAGTTTGAAAATGATTCATCTTTCCTGCAAAGGGCAATAAATCCTTTGTTTTGACCAACCATTGCTGGTGCCCCCATCAGTAGTTATCACAGACAACTTATGCAAAGGCATGTTTATCGACCTGGCGTATGTTCTGAAAGTTTTAGAAATATCCTCACCTCTCGTCTGTCCTTTCATTGGTAATATTTGCAACAGCTCCTCTTTTACTGTGAAGTTACTAAATACCATTCTCACCATAACTGCCAACTGTGCGGTATCTGATATATGTGTTGATTCGTCAAATTGCAGAGAGAAGCAGTCACATATTTCCAAGTCAGTCTTTAACTGAGTTTGCAAGTCTTTTGAAATTGCGTGTATTCTTCTTGTGACTGTGTTATTTGACAACTGTAGGTCTTGTATCGCTGACATAATTTCACGCTTGTTAGAATATTCCTCAAACAAACAATCGGCAGCAGTCAGAAATGCTTCTTTGAACAATTCACCATCATGGAAAGGTTTTTTCTTCTTTGTGAGCATGTGAGAAATTTTGAAAGAAGCAATGGTTGCCTTTTTAGATTTTTCCACATGTCTGGTGAAAACAGTCTGTTGAGTAGTTCAACTTAATTTTAGTTGATTTATTTTTTTCTTTCTTACTTCAGATTTAAGTGGATAATTCGTATCAAAAGTGGTATGACTTGTCTGAAAGTGACGTTCAACATTCTGTTTTTTCGGCACTGCAATACTACTGCCACACACAGGCAAACGCATTTACCTTTTAAATTAATGAAACAATATGATTCCTCCCAGTCTGTGTTAAAATGATAGGTTCGTTTTCTCTTATTTGGTCCGCTCATTTTATGACTCAAAAAATAAAAATAAAAATAGTTCTAAAACTACAATATCACATCAAATTGCCACCATAATAATAGATTACCTACCTCGCTTTTAGTTCATTTAAAATCGAATATATCAAGACACTGTGATCCTAGCTAACCGTCACGACCCTATCAGTCCAGCAACCGCAATCAAAATGGCAACGTCGCGTCTCCCGGTTGGGTGGAGGAGAGTTTAAAGAGTGCAGCGGCTAAACAAGACGCGACATGTACAAAGGCAAAAGCTAGGGGAAAACTTATACATATGATATCGCAAACATACCAACGAATATAATAAACCTGTGTAGATACTCAAACAATATTTTCAAATTCTAACAAATGTATAAAAATAAATTATAGTTTTACTTAGTGTTTATGAAAAACTTCTGATGCCGTCAAATAATGGCGGGCGCACACTAATCAGGCCGCGGGCGCCATGGTGCCCGCGGGCACAGGGTTGGGAATCCCTGCTCTAGAGTTTCAATATTCCAAAGCAAGTGTACTCAGATTCACTCTGATTGGTTCAGCTAATGTAGATGCTGCACACCCACCTGAGTGAATGATGGTTAAGGAAATTGTATACACAGTTTGCTGAAGCCAATCAAAACTGGAGTTTGTGGGGTGTGAGATGTGGGGAAAGGTCAGCTTCTAGGGTGGATATCTGGGTAGGAGAGAGGAGGTGGTATAAATGAAAGTCTTAGATGGATAAATGAATGAATGTTGAGTTCACATATAACAAATAGTCACTATAGCCACAAAGAAAGTTGCTATTTGAAAAAAGGTATAATTTAAAAAAAATGATTATTTTAATTTTTCAGTTTCATTTGATATACAATATTGTATTAGTTTCAGGTGTACAACATGGCAATGACACATTTGTATCACATACAAAGTCAGCTGGTACCCATTTGACACTGTACATAGTTCTACATTATTGACTATATGTCCTATGCTATATTTTACATCCCCATGACTATGTGGTGACTATAAATTTGTTTTTCTTAACTTCTTCCCCCCTTACACCCCTCTCTTCAACCATCCTGCAATCAGCTCAGCAAATCTAGTACCCATCAGACACATTCATATTTATTAAAATATTATTGACTATATTCCTTATGCTGTACCCTACATCCTCATAACTATTAGTTCATAACAATCAATTTGTACTTTTTAATCCCTTCTACTTATTTCACCCACTCCCCCAGCCCTCCTCCCATTTGGCAACAATCCAAATGTTTTCTTTACCCGTGATTTGTTTCTATTTTGTTTATGTTCTTATTTAGATTCCACCTATATGTGAAATCAACTTGCATCTGTTTTTCTCTGTATGACATTCCACTCAGCATTATACCCTCCATGTCTTTTAAATGAAGCTTTTAATACTTTTAAATCAAAAGTAACTATCGCTAGATATGTAGCTATAGTCATCCTATTATTCATAAATTTGCTTCCCCCCTTCTTAAAGAAGTGCCACTAACATTCCTATTAATACTGGTTTGGTGGTGATGAATTCCTTTAGTTTTTTCTTGTCTGGGAAGCTTTTTATCTGTCCTTCAATTTTGAATGACAGCCTTGCTCTGGATATAGTAATCTTAGTTGTAGATCCTTGGTTTTCATCACATTAATATTTTCTGCCAGCCCATTTTGACCTGTAAAGTTTCTTTTGATAAATCAGCTGATAATCTTATGAGTGCTCTCTTATAAGTTACTACTTGCCTTTCTTTTGCTACTTTTAGGATTCTTTCTTTGTCTTTAGCATTTGCCATTTTAATTATGATGTGTTTCAGTGTAGACCTATTTGGGTTTATCTTGTGTGGGATTCTCTGTACTTTCTGGGCTTGTATGTTTATTTCCTCTGCCAGGTTAGGAAAATTTTCAGTCATTATTTCTTCAATTATGTTTTCAATTTCTTGCTCTCTCTCTTCCCCTTCTGGTACCCCTATGATGTGAATGTTGTTACACTTGATGTTGTTCCAAAGGAGTCTTAAACTAGCCTCTTCTTTTTTTTTTTTTTTTTAATTCTTTTTGTTGTTATTGTTGTTGTTCTGATTGGGTATTTTCTGCTACTTTTTTCCCAAATCACTGATTCAAGCCTGTGCTTCATCTAGTCTGGTAATTCCTTCTATTCCATTTTTTTATTTTGGTTATTGTATTCTTTAATTCTGCCTGGATTTTTAAAAAATGGTTTCTATGTCCTTCTTTATTCAGGCTATCTCTTTGTTGACATGTCCACCAAGTTTCTTGAGCATCCTTATAAGCATTGTTTTGAGGTCTGCTCTGATAGGTTGTTTGCCTCCATCTCACTTACATCTTTTTCTAGAGTTTTCTGCTGTTCTTTCCCATGGGATATATTTCTTTGCTTCCTCATTTTGGCTGCCTCTCTATGTTTGGTTCTGTATATGAGGTAGATCTGCTATGTCTTCCAGTGTTGCTGGGTAGTCTAGTGTGGTAAGTGCTCTGTGGGACTCTGGCACAGTTTCCTGGGTCACCTGCACTCAGTGCTCCTGTAGATTCTTGTTTGTTAGCAAAGCTGTGCCTTGAACTACTCAGTAACAATCTCAGAACACACTGAGACCAGTTGCCACCCACCTGGGGTCTGTGGATTTCTCCGATAATTTTCCAGAAAAAACTGAAATGGGGGCAGGGCTGGATGCTCACCAGAGAAAGTGCTTCCCCGGTGTTGGGGGAGTTGGGTAAGTCCTGGTTCCTGTGAGTCAGCAGGGTGGAGCGAGAGGAGCTCACCAGACCAGTCAAGTTCAGATTTGGCCGTGTGTGTGTGTGTGTGTGTGCGTGTGTGTGTGTGTGTGCGCATGCGTGTGTGTGTATGGAGGGGAGTGTTGTACAACACAGGAAAGATGGCTTCTGCCAGCTGGCTGTTTGGGAGGACCTGAATCAGGAAAAGTGATGACTTTTCCTCCAACCCTCGCTTCAAAACCACACACCTCAGTCTGCCCCAATATGCCTCCAAATGCACCCCTCCCATGTCACCCTGTCTTTGCTGAAGTACAAGGTGAGTGGCCACAAGTGACTGGGTCTACATGGACACTTCAAGAGGGTTGTCTGGGTTTCCTGCAGCCTTCTGTCCCACCTGGACAGTCAAAATCCCCACTGTGTTTCACAGCCAGATGTGGAGCTCTTCTTCCCAGCACCAGTGCTCTGAACTGGGGAGCTGGGTGTGGGGCTGGGTTCCTCACTCCTCTGGGGGAAGCTTCTGTGGCTGACATAGCCCTCCTGGTCCTCACCCGCCACACGGAGGCTTGGGGCTTGCCTGTTTCCTGTCCCTGCAGTCTCACGGAGGCCTCTTTTTCACTTTCTGAGTTATAAAACTTCTGTTCATCTGGAATTCAGATGGTTCTCCAGGCTGGTTGTTCTATAATTTAGTTGTAATTTTAATGTGTTCATAGGACAAAGCAGGCACAGTGTTTACCTACTCTGCCATCTTAAGTCTCTGAAGATGTGATTTTTTTGAAGGCTAGTTGAGTTAGGTCAATTCAGTCTCTATAACTATATCTCAAAAACATGGAAAATATTACAGAAGATTTTCATACTGCCAAAGTAGTTGTGAAAATAGATACTCATAAGCTTCATGAAATTGTGTCATCTAAACAAAAGTGATTTTTTTTTTTGACAGAACAAGAGAGAGACAGAGACAGAGACAGAAAGAAGAGGGAGGGCCCAGAACAGTCTCCATAATTGCACATCACTGGTTCTTCCATATTGCCTCCATATGCCCACAGGTGGGCATAGAATTGCACACGGCAGGAACTAGGCCAGGGTCCCACCCTGGTGAGAACTGAACCGGGGACATTCCCCAGTTCAGTGCATGGGCCTGCACAGGCCGGGCCCTAGACTCGATCCTCGGTCCCTGGGACTGCAAAGTGAGCGCTCAACCCACTGAGTCATCCCGTCCCCCCACCCCCCATCTAAGTTATCTCCTTTTGATGAGGGATTATATAGAAAAAAAAGTTGGCTTCCCAACAAACCTTATAGTTTCAGAAAGAGATTGAGACCTTTTGCATTAAGTTCTAACAGAAGGTTAGTGGTTAATGGTTAGGTTATAAAATACTCACAAACCTGAGGCTGGTTTGTAATGTGTACAGATCTCTAAAATCTTTAAGTGTACAATCTACCCAGCTGTACCACAGTTCTTCCTTTCTGTTTTAAAAATAAAGCTACCAGTTTATAAACAACTTTCATAGCAAAGGCTTGACCTCCCGGGTGATAAGTGACAAGAGAAGTGTACTAATGGACGTTTTAAGAGTTCCACATCAGCAGACTTCCCCTGTCTCAAACTGGCTTGGGGTTATCAGTGTGATCTTTTAAAAATTACTTTATAAACAAACTTAACAACTAAGATGATTGGTATAAGGGATGGAAAGTTAAAGCCAAAAATATTTAAAATGTAGCTTTAGAATGAATGATGGCACATACATTACTGATCAGTTTCTGAGCTCTGGACATTTTTCTGTTTTCTTTGTAGAGCAGAAGAGTTTTCATCTATCCTGGTGCCGTTGACTTTCTGCCACACGTCACGATCTTAAAATAAATGTGAGCATTGTAAACAGTATTCAGAATTACTCCTGCACACGGCACTGTAATGGTAAACAAGATAAACGGATGTAGTCTCTCCCATGAAGCAGCCTTTATTTTAAATCAAAGTTTTAGTCTTTCAGTTAAATTGATGTATTCACTTCATGAGTTTTCCTCCTCTCCCTCTAACTCTTATGACACCCTCCCCTCCCAACCCCCAAAGGGAGGAAATATAAAAGGATGAGAAATTTAAACCAATTCTTGGAAGATTTAAAATAGAACATAAAATTGTACCTGGAATCATAGACTAGAGAAGGTTATAACCTAAATTACCTATTAAGAGGGATGGTGATGAGGAACTAAGAAGGATATTGATGGCAGGCAAGTAAATTGTCCCCTGTAAATCCCCTCCTATAATACTTAAGAATTTACAGGTGCCAGAAAACCCTAAGGGTGAACATGAAGTATGAAACTAAAAACAGGAGATGCTGAATTGAAATTCTGTAGAGGGAACAATTGAACCCCAAGATTTCCTCCTTGATGTGTTAGCAGAACATTCTATTCCCAAGGCTATCAGTGAAAGCTTATTCTTTGAGATCATTCAAGGATATCAGATACTGAGAGAGCAGGGAGAGGATTGAACTGATGCTGAGGATTTAGTGAAATCCACTACAGTGAAATGTGGGACCCTTAGGATACTTCCCTTCTTTTCACTCTGAGAACAAATAGCCAGGGATCTGCTCCTCAGGCAAGACATTGGAGAAACTTCTCCCAAGAAAATACTTTCTCATCCTGATAATTGGGAGTTAATAACTAGCTGGACTGCTGACCCACTTCCTAGGAAGTGGAGGCTACCAACTCACAAGTCTTGACCTTTCACAGACTTCCCAAATAGCTTATTTAAACATATCTTACTTTAGAAAAGTTCAAATGTATGTAAAAGTAGAAAGAATAGTACAATAGCCCCTCATATGGCCATTGCTCAGCACCAACAATTAGCATCAAGGCCAATCTCACCACCTATACCTTTATTTACCTTTACCTACCTATGCTATTGTGAAGCAAATCTCAGGCACCATATGATCTCACCCTTAAATATTTCAGGTTATATGTTACTTTTCTCAAAGGTATTGACTCTTAAAAAACTACAATACTATTATTGAAATTAAAATAACTCAATAATAATTTCTTAATGTTATTCAACACCCAGTGTTCCAATTTTCAATTGTCTTACAAGTGACATATTTTTATCTTACAGTTTGTTTGAAACAGGATCTAAAAGAGTTTTACTCATTGATACATCTTTTAATCTCTTTACATCTATAGAGATTTCTCTATAGATTTCTCTATTTTTCTTTGTGTTCGCAGTTTATTTGTTGAAGAAACCAGGCTTTCTTTCTTGGACAGTTTTTGTGTGGTAAGATTTACTGGTTGCATCCATGTGATGTAATTTAACACATTCCTTTGTTTTGTTTATTTCTTGTAACTTAAATTGGATCTAAAGACCTGATCAGCTTTAGGCTGAATTTTTTTTGGAAAGAGAAATTTATAGATGGTATTGTGTTCTTCTATTAAGGCACATGCTTTCTGGTTGTCTTTCTCTTTTCTGATGTTAGCAGTTGTTTATATTCATCCATTAATTTATCAGGGGATACAAATGATGATATTCTATCACTCCTTTACTTATTAGTTAGAATGTTCCCATAAAGAGAAAGTTCTTATCATTTGATAGTTGCTTATATCTGTTATAGAAAAGGTAGGATAAATGTTGGATTTTGTTTTCTTTATTTGTAGTTTTGTCTCTCTCTCTTTTTTAAAGGTTTGTTTTATTGTTTGAGAGAAGTTGAGAGAAGTTGATTGAGAGGGAGAGAGAGAGAGAGAGAGAGAGAGAGAAGAGGGGAGGGCCCAGAGCAATCTCCTTAGTTGTACATCATTAGCTGTGACATAGTTTCATTCCACACAGATGGATGTGAGGCCACATGGGGTGGGAAGTGAACTCAGGGCCTCTCGCATGAGAGGTGAGAGCCTTTGCTGCCATTCTGGTGGTTATCAGTTGTGCCACAGTTCAGTATATGGGTTTGCATAGACCAGGGCCAGGATTTGATTACTGGACCTTGTAGTTGCAAGGCAAGGGCAAGTGCTCAACCTGTTGAGCTATCTTGGCATCCCTATTTGCAGTTTTCTAAGTAAGGAGTGGGTTCACTCATACCCTCCAATGATGACCAATTGGGTTTTGTTTTGTTTTGTTTCATTCTTACGAACTCAAGGATTTAAATATATTTAATGTGTTCCAATCTATTGATAATATCATCCTATTAAATTGTCTCATTTTTGGTAAGTAAGTTTGAATGCTGAATCCTTCTGACATAACATTAGTAATCATTAATAGCTTCTTTGCTATCTGGAATGACAGAATGATCCTGGCTCACTTTGACATTTCTAAATCCTTTAACTCACAGTCATGGGAGAAAAGTGTCTAACATGAAAATGGAGATATCAAAAGAGAAACTCAAAGGAAGCAAAAATACTACAGTAAACCATAGAAACATTAAAAAATTCCAGGAGATCACTAGGATGAGAGATAAAACAAAGGAAATTTCCCTGGGTAGGGGCAAAAATAAAAAGAAAAAATGATCATACTGTGGTTCAACATTCAACTAATTGTAATATGGGAAGAAAAGATAAAAAATCACAGGCAGGCAACTACTTAGAAAGAACTCTGTCTCATACCTCCAAATTTTTCAAGATTAAAATTATAACTCTTCAGACTGAGAGGGCCCACTGAAAAACAAGTACAATGAATAAAAATAGACCTAAAGCACAATATCGTAAAATTTCATGAAGTTCCAGAACCCCAGAAATAGTGATAAGATCCCCTAAAATTAGTTATGTACTAAGAAACAAAAATGAGAAATGCTTTGGACTTCTCAACATTAAATACTAAAAGACAATGTAGGAACTTTTGCTTCCATCTAAAATAGATACGTTTATAGATAATTATGAGGTAATTAGGTAACACCAGTAAAAAATAAAGTTGTGTAAGAAGAAAATCAATATTATACTATTTTTTTTCTCTGTACAGAGAACAATATTTTGCATTATTATGATGGAAACAACAGTAATTTTTTTTATTGTTAAATTTATTGGGATGACATTGGTTAGAAAAAATTACTTAGGTTCCAGGTGTATCATTCTACATTATGTTGTCTATGTGTTGCATTATGTGTTCACCATCCAGAGTTAGTTCTCTTTTCATCACCATATATTTGAATTTCTCCCACTCTCCCCCTCCCCATCCCCCCACCCCCACTCTCCGGTAACCACTAAACTATTATCTGTGTCCATGAGTTTTTGTTTTATTGTTGCTTTCAGTTTTATGTTCTACATATGAGTGAAGTCATATGGTTCTTGTTTTTTTCTGTGGCTTATTTTGCTTTGCATGATGATCTCAAGGTCCACCCATGTTGTTGCAAATGGTAGTATTTCATTTTATCTTAGGGCTGAGTGATATTCCATTATGTAAATGTACCACAACTTTTATATCTACTCATCTATCAAAGGACATTTGGCAATTTCTATGACTTGGCCACCATGACTAGTATTGCGATGAACATTGAGGTACACATATCTTTGTGGGCAAATTTTGAAAAATTTTGGGTAGATACCCAGAAGGAATATTGTCTGGTCAAATGGTAACCTTATTCTTAATTTTTTGAGGAAACTCCATACTGTTTGCCATAGCAGTTGTACAAGTTTTCATTCCCATTAGCAGTATATGAGGATTTCTTTTTTTCCACAACCTCTCTAACACTTGTTGTTCTTGTTTTGTTGATAATAGCCATTGTAACAGGTGTGGTATGCAGTAATATCTCATTGTGGTTTTAATTTGAATTTCCCTAATAGCTAGTGAAGTTGAACATTTTTTCATATATCTGTTGGCCACTTGTACTTGTATGTCTTCATGGGAGAAGTGTCTAGAAACAACAGTTATTGGTTTTATTAAAAATATTGTATTGGAAGGGTAAAAGTATTTTGGTATAAGAAGATTTATCATATGTTTCCACGTATAAGATGTCCCCATGTATAAGATGAATCATACTTTTCTAACCCAACATTAAGAAATCAATACATGGGTTGCTCTGTGTATAAGATGACCCCAATTTTTGGTCTAGCCATGTTAGACAAAATTATTATCTTATACATGGAAAAATATGGTGATATCTATTGTAACAGCATAAATAATGCATTTATTTAATAAGTCAAGAGGTAGTATCACATTATCTTGTTCAAAATAATAGAGGTAAATACCAGAAATAGCACTTTTCAAAAGTTAAGTGTTGCTTCTGGAAGTTACACTAGGAAAGCAGAACAGAAAAGAGTGGATCAGAAGATTGATATTCTCCAATCTAAGTTCACCTTAGTCTACGATTAAGACAAAATGCTACAAAGGTATTTTTTGATAAAATAATTCTAACCAAGAATTTAAAGAAAATAAATAGAAACCAGCTATATCTCCTCTCACTTTCTACTTTCACTGAGGACAGAGGAAGAAATAGTCAGTTTTTTAGAGTTGCACATTGGCATCTGAGCTATGGCAGGTAAAGCAGAATATGCTTTGTGCAAAATTTAGACACATTCCTATATCATTTTCTATAACTAATTTTACTAAGTAGTGATGTTGATCGTAAGATTAAGGACATTTTAAAGTAACACTTTAAATAGTAACGGCATTATAATGGATGGGGAATGTACCAAAAAAACCTCAGGAATCAAAAATAATGTTTTAATACAATCAAAATTAATGTAAAAAATCCATATGAACAAATTTAAAAAATTTAAATACAGAACCATGTTGTTGTTGTTTATGATGATGATGATTTTTTTAGTATCGGACTGTAATATGGCTTGGTATGTTTACCTTATAAATAATGTGTTCTAAGTTCTGGGAGAATAGCAATCATGCTTGCTTTCATATCTCAAAATTCTGTGTGAAGGTAATTATTATCATGAGAGAGCTTTTTGAAAACTCTAACACACTGTATAAATGTGAGCTGCTTCTAATAATCTCCATAGTATTACCTATGTAATTACTAATTCTGATTAAAGGTAAATGGCTTCGGGTACCTTCTAGCAGTCACAAATCATGTTTGTTTTTTTTATGCCCTTAGCAAAATGAATAATTCTTATGGATACCATTTCTTTGCAGCCGACTAGAGTTCAATATTATTAACATTTGTTTAATTTACTCCTCACATGGAAGGGCAATTTGCCTGAACTCAATGTGTTTTCTTTTTTTCACTCACAGCATGGACTGTCACATGGGGTAAGACTAAACACATTTTAAACACATTTTCTATCTATTAAAAAGTGCACTTATGCAAGCATAGAGCCTCAACATTTTGACAGGCGTTGGGAATTTGGAAGCCATTGGGTAGATAGAGGAAATGGAGTCATACCTTTCGGAGGCACTTTCCTCAAACACCTGTTTCTCTCAAGGTCCATCTTTCTAATTGCTGACTTTCCACAGACTCCAAGACAACCTGCATACCATAATCTGAAAGGAAAGGTCAACCTAAAGGTCACAGGTTTTAAGGGTGCTACTTCAAAGACATTTATCTCCTTTACAACACCATTAGTCTTGGGTAATGGTCTATTGTCTTTCATCATACCAACCTCTTCACCCGCCTGTTTACTTTGAGTTCAACCTCAGAATTCAAGCCCCAGCAAAAATGGGTGCTTTTTATTTTTTGCTATTTAATATTGGCCTAGTGGGAGCATGTACATAGTCTGGTTTCTAGTTGTCAGTTATTTAAAGAAAATACGGTTACTAAGAGAAGGATATGATTTAGTGTTTTGGAGAAAGCATGGAAAAGATCTTGAGGGAATAGTTTACAGTGAAGACAAAATCTTTATTCATTAGAATGTTTATTGCAAGTTCATGGGGAAACCTGAAAAAATATCAGGAACATAAACAGCCAAAAATAAAATAGCTACACTTGTATAGTACTGATCTAAATATTTTAATGTCTGATATCTCACTTAATCTTCATTGCAACCCTATAAAATAGGCATTATTGTTTGTCTTCTTTTATAGATGGGGAAAATATTATTAAGAGATGAATAATTTTTCAAGGCCGTAGTAAGTAGCAGAACTGGTATTTAAACTTAAGCACAATGTTTGCAAACTACAGGTCTTTAACCTCTATGCTATGCTGCTTTGCATATAATATAATTGTGTAGTAACTTGGTGAAATATTTTTCAATCTTTAAAATAGTATTATCTGTGTGGCAATATAAAGATGGAATATACATTTCATGACCTTGTGATTTAAACTATATAAAGCATAGCTAGTGTAGGTAAAGACAGAGGGAACTGGACAAATTGTCTGAAGCCATCAATGCCAGAAGGTCAAGAGAAAAAAAAAATCACAAAACCAAAATATGACAAGAAAGGCTTCTTGGTAGAATTTGTGCATTATTGCTAAGAACTCTGTTCCTGATTCAATTTCATTCCCCAAACTCAGGTTTGTCCCTGGATTTTAATTTTTTTGACATTTTTGAAGATATTCTTAGGGAAATTTCTTGCTGATTCATGTTATCTGTCATTGGATACTCAGATTATGGACTGATTTATATTAGGATAGCTGATATTCACCACATATTCCCCACTCTCTGCCCTTGCTTAGCTCACCTCATACCACAAACAGCATTGATGGAAATAGTTTTTTTAGTATGCTAGTGAGGTTAAGTGGATCACATCTTAAATTTTTTTAAGAAAAGTCCTCAAACTAGTTGCAAGAACAACTAGTTTCTTAAAAAATACACCTTGATTGATCAAATATGTCATGTTTTATTAATACTTATACATACATATGGTAAAATTAAATGAGAGCCTGCAAATTTAAAAAAATACTCTCACATTTATGAATGAAATGATATTTGGAGGAACAAGTGATATTGGCAGAAAAAGAAAGTGATGAATTCCAGATAGTTAGTGATTGATCTATATCAGGGTGTCAAACTGGTGGCCCGGGGGCCTTGAGGTAATTTTTTGTGGCCCATGATGCTCTGAAATAAAATGAAAATAGAAAAAATTGTTATGAAGAAAATAGCGATTAGGGGAGATTGAGGCAATACCTACACAGAATTCCCTTGTTAACCCTTTAACTACTGAAGACGAGTATACACGTGGCCCAGTGCCTTTCCTGGGAGCCTGTGGGCGTGTATAAATACGCTGACTCAGTTCCGGCGACGTTTGTAAATGTGATGTGGCCCACGTGAATCTTGCCCGTTGCACCAAATGGCCCGTGTTTTAATTGAGTTTGACACCCCTGATCTATATCAATCCATTCAAATATTCAGTGAGTATTTATTAAGTTCGTGCCATGTGCCAAGCATTCTGCTAGTGCTGAGTATTTAGTGATGACTACAATGGAGAAGTTCTCGACACACATGTTTTTTTCCATATAATTAGTAATGGAAACAGATTTTAACAAGTAAATATAAGTATATAATTACTACTGATTAAAAAGCAGAGTGTCATGACAGAGTAATCCAGTCACTTACTTTAGACTGAGAACTCAAAGAAGGTCTGTTTCAAGAAGTGAGGCTTCACTTGAAAGCTGGAGGATGAGAAAGGACCTGCCACACTAGAAGTGACTGCAAGTACACTTCAGGTAGAGGGAGGGACAGAACATGTAAGCGTTCATTATTTTAAGGTGATAAAGAAAAGACCAAAGAGGCTGGAGTGCATTGAATGAAGAGAAGAACAAGATAAATGACGGGTGAGGTATGGGTCATGAGAGAGTAGTAGGTTTAATTGTAAGTACAATGGAAACTGCAGAAGATCATTGTTGGAGAATAAACTTGAAAGTGATAAGAATAATAAAAAAAAAAGGCTGGAGAAGCCGGGATGGCTCAGTGGGTTAAGTGCTCACTTTGCAGCCCTAGGGACTGACGATCGAATCCTGGCCCAGGGCCCATGTGGACCCATATGCTGAACTGGGGTGTGCTTCACATGCAGGAGGCCTCCAGTTTGGTTCTTACCCCTAGTTCAGCTCCTGGCTTGAGGGGGCTGCCTCCCATGCGGGAGGCCCCTAGCCCAATTCCCACCCTGTGGCGGCCCCCACCCACCTGTGTGGAATGAAGCCATGTGAAAAACTGATGACTTACAACTATGGAGACTGCTCTGGGCCCTTCCCCTTCTCTCTCTCTCTGTCTCTGTCTCTCTGTCAAAAACAATAAAATAAATCTTAAAAGAATTAAAAGATTGAATTCCAGCCCTGGCCCAATAACCAAAAAAACAAGAGGGTATTGTAGATGTTCAAGTAAGAAATGCTAGACCTTTGGACAGTGGTATTGGTGCTGAAGATGGTAAAGAGAGGAAGAGTTGAAGATAAGTTGTAATGAAAGAATTCTCAGGATTTGGATAAGGAATTGGATGTAGGAAGGAAAAAGAGGTAACAAAATTATGCATTAGTCAGGTGGTAACTGTTGTAACAAACAGTCCCTTCCAAATGTCAACGACTTAATGCCCTAAAAGTTATTTTCTTGCTCACATCATAGACCAGTATGGCTCAGAAGAAAAGTGAGCATCCATGTTTAGATTTTTTACATCTTTTGGGGCCTTTATTTTCAACAAGTGGCCTCTAAAATCACCAGGAATAGAAAGACAGAACACAGAGACCACTGGACCATTTAAAGGAACCAGGCTGAATATGGAGTACATCACCTCTACCCACATTCATTCTATTGGTCAGAACTCAGTAACACAAATATGCTTAACTGCAAGGAGCAGGAGGAGGCTTGGGGAAGTTAGTCTGGCTGCCTGTTCAGGAAGAAAATAGAGTTGGTTTGTGAACACATAGCATTATCTCTGCCCAAAATGAGTGCCTGGTTTTGGCTTTAGCAACTGGCTAGAAGACGCCAGCACTAAGTCTATACAGGCATACTATTTTTGTTTAAATTGTGCTTCGCTTTTTTGCACTTCACAGATATTGTGTTTTTTACAAATTGAAGGTTTATGGCAACCTCACATTGATCAAGTCAATCAGTGCTATCTTTCCAACAGCATTTGCTCATGTCATGTCTGTGTCACATTTTGGTAACTTTCACAATATTTCAAAAGCAAAATAATAGTATCATATTTGTTATGGTGATCTGTGATATTATAATATTATTGTAATTAAAGTTACCACTGTAATTATTTGGAGGTGCCACAACCAACACCCACATAAGGAATATAAGGTGAACTTAATCCATAAATGTTGTGTGTGTTCTGACCGCTCCCCTGACCAGCCATTTCCCTCTCTCTCTCTCTCTCTCCTTCTCTCTCCCTCTCCCTCTCTCTCAGCTTCTCTATTCCCTGAGACAAAACAGTATTAAAATTGGGGAAGATGGGATGGCACAGCGGGTTAAGTGCTTGCCTTGCAACTCCGGGACCAAGGATCAAATCCCAGCCCTGGCCCAAGGATCAAATCCTAGCCCTGGCCCATGCAAACCCATGCGCTGAACTGGGTGTGCTTCTCATGCGGGAGGTCCTCAGTTCGGTTCTCACCCCCTGGTTTGGACCTTGGCTCGAGGGGGTGTGCCTCCCATGCGTGAGACCACCAGCTCAGCTCCTGCCCTTCATAGCCCCCAACCACCTTTGTGGAACAAAACCGTGTTGAAAAATGATGATGTACAACTATGGAGACTGCTCTGGGCCCTCCTCCTTCTCTCTGTCTCTCTCTGTTTCTGTCTCTGTCTGTCTCTGTCAAAAACTATAAAATAAACCTATAAAAAATATTGAAATTATAACCTTATAATGGCCTCTAAATGTTCAAGTAAAAGGAAGAGTTGCACATGTCACACTTTAAATCAAAAGCTGGAAATGATTATGGTTAGTGAGAAAGGCATGTCAAAAGCCAAGATGAGCTGAAAGCTTGCCTATCTTGTGCCAAACAATTAGCCAACTTATGAATGCAAAGAAAAAGTTCTGAAGGAAGTTAAAGGGTCTCCTTCACTGAACACATAATTGATAAGAGCAAAACAACTTTATCGCTGACAGGGAGAAAGTTATAGTGGTCTAAATAGAAGAGAAACCAGCACATTATTCTCTTAAGTCAAACCCTAATCCAGAACAAAGCCCTAACTCTTCAATTCTGTGAAAGCTGAGAAAGGTGTGGAAGCTACAGAAGAAAAGTTTGAAGCCATCAGAGGCTGGTTCATGAGGTTAAGGAAAGAAGCCAGGTCTATAAGGTAAAAGAACCAGGTGAGGCAGCAAATGCTGGTGTAGGAGCAGCAGTAAGCTGTCCAGAAGATCTGGCTAAGATAAAGAATAAAGGTAGCTACACCAAACAATAATTTTTAACATAAATGGAATAGCCTTGCATTGTAAGAAGATGCCATCTGGAATTTCTATAGCTAGAGAGAAGTCAATGCCTGCTTCCAAAGCTTCAAAGGACAGGCTGACTCTCTTGTTAGGAGCTAATGCAGTTGGTGACTTTAAATTGAAACCAGTGCTCCTTTACCATTCTGAAAATTCTAGGCCCTTAAGAATTATGCTAAATCTACTCTGCCAGTGCTCTATAAACGAACAACAAAGCATGGCTGGCAGAACATCTGTTCACAGCATGGTTTACTGAGTATTTTAAGCCTATTTTTTAAAAAATTGTCTTAGAGAGAGAGAGAGAGAGAGAGAGAGATACAGACACAGAGAGAGACCTGAACTGGGGGCACTCCCCAGCTCAGCACATGGGTCCGCACAGGCCGGGGCCGGGATTCGATCCTCGGTCCCCGGCGCTGCAAAGTGAGTGCTTAACCCACTGAGCCATCCCGGCTTCCCCTTCAGCCTCTTTTTGAGGTTTACTGCTTTGAAAGAGATTCCTTTCAAAATATTACTGCTCATTGACTATGTACCTGGTCACACAGAGCTCTGATGAAGATGTATAAAATTAATATTGTTTTTATGCATGCTAATACAACATCCACTGGATAAAGAAGTGGTGAATCTTTTTCAAAAGGTTGATGATTTACTTTGCCCAGAATCATCAGAAGAATCACTAACTATGGCAGCAATGGCCTCACAAAATTTATTTTTTAATTAATAAGCCTTGAAACTTTTAATTACTCCTTGATTCATGAGCTGTAGAATGGATATTGTATTACACAATAAAGTACTCCTCAGTGATAAGAAAAGATGAAATACAGCGATTTGTGACAACATGGATGGACCCTGAAACCATTATTAAGGTAAACAAGTCAGACTGAAGAAATCAAGAAACATATGACTTCACTTATAGGTGGAATATAAAACTGAAAGTAACAAAGGAACAAAACCTATGCAAACAGTCAATAGTTTAGTGGTTACCTGAGGGTAAAGGGGGAGGTGGGTGGGAGAGTAGAGGAGTGGGGGAGTGGGAAGGGGACATCAAATATATAGTGATGGAAAGAGAGCTGACTCTGGATGGTGAGCACATAATGCAACACATAGACAATACAATGTAGAATTGTACACCTGAAACCTATGTAATTTTTCCAACCAATGTCACCCCAATAAATTTAACAAAAAAAGAAAAAAAGAAAAAGATTCACCATTCTGGATGCCATTAGGAACATCTGTGATTTGAGATGAAGTCAAAATATCAATGTTAGGAACTTGGAAGAAGTTGATTTCAACTTTTGTAGGTAATGTTTATGGGTTCAAGACTTCAGTGGAGGAAGTAACTGCAGATGTGGTACAAATAGAAAAGAACTAAAATTAGATATGGAGTCTGAAGATGCTACTCTTTTGTGATAATACTTCAATGGATGAGGAGGTGCTTCTTATGTATGAGCAAAGAAAGCGGTTTCTTGAGATAAAATCTACTTTTGGTGAAGATGATGTGAAGATTGTTAAAATAATAGCAATTACATAAACTTAATTGAAAAAGCAGTGGCAGGTTTTGAGAGGACTGACTTTTATTCTGGAACAAATTCTACTATAAGTAAAATGTTCTCAAACACTATCACATGCTACAGAGAAATCATTTGTGAAAGAGTTAATTGAGGTGGCCAACTTCATTGTTGTCTTATTTTAAGGAATAACTATAGCGTCCCCAAACTTCAGCAACCACTACACTAATCAGCCAGCTGTTATCAACACTGAGGCAAGACCTTCCACCAGCATAAAGATTATACTGAAGGCTCAGATGATGGTTAGCATTTGATAGCAATTAGGTATGTATATATTTTTTGTTTTTTTAGAAATAATGCTATTTCACACTTAATAGACTACAGTATAGCATAAATACAACTTTATATGCACTGGGTAACCAAAACATCCATACAACTCACTTTATTATGATATTTGCTTTATTGCAATGGTATGGAATTGAATCAGCAATGTCTCTGAGATATACTTGTACTGACCTGGAGAAGAGTTGGGAAGGAACAGCTTTTAGGAGATCAAGTAATTTGGTTTTTGACTTGCTAAGCTTGAGATGCCTAGTAGCCATTCAGGTGGAGATGTCAGGTAGGCAGTTTGATATTCAAGTGCTAAGTTCCGTGTTTGGTCATATATACAACTACTAGGAAATATCTAGATACACAAGGCAATGTGTATTGGTTGTATATTTCTCTGGTTATTTATTTACAGTTGCCCCCCTTATCCATGGGAGATATGTTACAAGACCTCCAGTAGAGGCCTAAAAACTGCAAATAGAGCCCTATATATATCAAGTTTGTCCAATCCCTAGCCTACAGGCTACATGTGGCACAGAATGGCTTTGATGAAGTTCAACACAAATTTGTAAACTTTTTTCTAAATTTATTTTTTTATTGTTTTGAGAGGAGGTGAGAGAGAGAAAGAGTGTGTGTGTGTGTGGGGGGAGGGTTGGGGGGATTGGGGGCGGGGGAGAGAGAGAGAAGGGGAAGGGCCCAGAGCAGTCTTATAGTTGTACATCATTAGTGGTGACATGGTTTCAGATCATACAGGTGAATGTGGGACCACAGAGGGTGGGAACTGAACTGGGGACCTCCTGCATCAGAGGCAAGAAGAACCTTTGCCACCCAAGCCATCTTGGTGGTTATCAGCTGTGTCACAGTTTAGTATATGGGCTTGCAAGAGCCAGGGCTGGGCATTGAATCCCAGACCTCGTGGCTGCAAGGTGAGCGAGCACTCAACTGCTGAGCTATCTAGGCATCCCAAACTTTCTTAAAACATTATAAGATCTTTTTGTGTGTGTGATTTCCCCCCTTATATATCATTCCTATGATAAAGTTTAATTTATGAATTAGTCAAAGTAAGAGATTAACAAAAATACTCCCTTTCCCCCCAAGTACCATTATAACAATGTACTGTAATTAAAGCTATGCAAATGTGGTCTTTCTCTCAAAATATCTCATTGTATTATATGTGTGTAATGTGAATATGCTGGATGAAATGATGATTCCAGGGATGGAATGGGGCAGAGTAGTGCGACATTTTATCATGCCACACTAAACAATATGCAATTTAAAACTTTTGAATTACTTATTTCTTAGTTTTCATTTAAATGTGGTTGAAGGCCAGTAACTAAAACTATAAAAAGTGAAACCACCAAAACTGGGGGGACCATTTTATTTATTATTTAATGAGCATCTATTATGTTCTAGGTCTTGTCCTAGGCACAGGCAAATAGTGCTATACAAAACATATATATACAATACATATATATATATATATATATATATATATATATATATATACTACAGAGAGACAAATAGTAAGCAAAGTAAGTGAAATGTAAAGTATATTGGATGGTGATGAAGTCTAGAGAAGGTAAAATGGAGGAGAATAAGGAGTGAAGTAGGATGGCTAATGCAATTTTAAATGGAATGGTCAGGGAACTTATGAGCAAAGACTTAAATGAAGGTGAAGACCAAGGTGTGCGGTTAACTGAGGAGTGCGTATTTAGGCCAAGGGAGCATTACACATAAATGCCTCTCAATGGGCTGGAGGAAGGGAGGGAGAGAGAATAAGGACTGGATGATGTCACAGAGGTAGAGGAGAGGAGTTGGGACAGACCGTGCGGGCCTTATAGGCCCTGGTAAAGATTTTAACTTTTACTTTGGCCATACAATTTATATTTATTTAAAGTTGAATGATCACCCACTTTTCAAATTTTCTCTTAGTCCCTCTCTCCTAATTGAGGACATGATATTAGATAGAATCATATTTATTTATAGTAACACACTGTGGTTAATGTTCCTGTATCTATTACACAAGGCAAAGTATTATTGTCATAGATCCATTAAATGAGTCACCAAATCTATATATTTTTTCAATTACCCACTAGTTAGTTACTAGGCTAGGCAGTGGGGGTGCAAAGATAAAAGAGATATAGTTTCTAGACTTAAAAATCTTCCTGAAACAGATCATTTTAATATATTGTGCTAACTGCAATGGTAGTAGATACATGCAGAGAAAGGGAATCTTCTTCTGCCTAGGTGAATGGAATATGTAACCAGAGGGGTTAATGCATGAGCCAAAACATAACAAATGAGTAGGCTTTAGCCAGGCAAAGATGGAAGGAGAAGGAAATGGTGAAATAGAAAATAAGTATTTAGAAGGACAGTTAGGCAGAGCAGAGAATGTCAAATCAATGAATATCATATCTAATAGAAGATAAGAGAATTAAAATTAGGGAATATTTTGGAAAGAGGTTTGCCTGACCAAATATTTAGCCTACACATTCCTACAAAAGACCAATTAAGAGAATTTTAAATCTGAAATAGATCCTGGAACTAAAAAAAAAAAAATGGTCAGGGTGTGCTTTCCATGAGGGAGGCTCCCGCCCTGGTTCCTGCCCTGTGCGCCCTGTGCCCACCTGTGTGGAAGGAAACTATGTCGAAAACTGATGACACACAACTACGAAGACTGCTCTGGGTCCTCCCCCTTCTCTCTCTCTGTCATAACAATAAAAAATAAATCTTAAAAAATTGTCTAAATTTTATTTTGCAAATGAGGGAACTGAGACCTGAAGAGGGCAAACAATTTATTTCACTCCAAAAAGCAGGTAAGTGTCTGTGTGAGTAGCCAATGCCATGGGATATTCAAGCCAAAGTTGGCCCCACTACTTTAAGAACAAATAAACTTTCTGTTATGGTTTCTTTATTAATTAGAATATATACCTCTTTGAGCCTAAATGTATTTCCAAAAATTTTTGGAGACTCTAGCATGGTTCTTAAAGTCCCTGTGAACTCATTCTCACATCACCTGTTAGGAGCGTTTTCTGAGTGGGGGGTTACACCCTGCCTACACTGTTCTACAGAATCTTCCTTCAGGAAACACATTTGCTGGTTCTACTTAATTTTAGGGTTTGTTCTGTTATTCCTTGGCCTTCAAGAACAGAGAACTTATGAAGCTACATTGGGGCAGATGGCCTAGAAGTTGAAAGTAATGTGTTCTCTTTGTAGAAAACACCCTAGGGGCAGAGAATGCAGGAAACTGTGTGTCACTGTGGTGAAAAGCAAATAAAAGCATTGACAGCAGAAATGTCAGTGTCCGGGCAGTAATATGTCCATTACTACATGCCAAAGCCCATGTGTTGTGGAGGCAACAACCAATTGTGCACCCAAAGCATGATTTCCCCCCCATTTCCTTCTCATCATGGAGTCCATAGCGATTCTCAGGGATTGTAAGCAAGCAGTGAATAGGCTCAGAAAAATAACGTGAGCACATGCGTGACTTTTAGTATTACTAGGGTAAGGTACAGCTGTAATGAGTGACCTTGCATAGGGAAACAACTCCCTTGAGACTTCAGAGGATTCCTCTTAGTGACTGGATGCCACGGTTATTTCCTTACGTCCAGATATGGACATCCTGATGAGATCATTCCTGTTTCAGTTACCTGGAGGAAGACGACTATCCCCAGATAAGTAACAGGAACTGAGACAGAAAAGCCTGAGGATGTAGGCTGGAAAAACAACTCTTGGTCTAGTCTCCAAGGATTCCAAGTGTCTGGAAAGATTTTCCTTTGACAAAGGTTAAAAGCGGCTTCCATCCGGTGGTAGCAACCAGGAGGTCAAAATTTCATTTGTTTCCTTTTGCTTTGGTCAACCGCAGTTTGTAAACTGGATTATTTAGATCCTCCTCCTCTCTGAATTTTTGTTGTCTTTGTCATACTCCAGAAGCAAGTTATGGCACACGTGGCCAGTTTTAAAGGAGTGAACTGTTTTCTCCTGAGGTCAGAGATGATCAAGAAGAAACACTAAAGTAATGGTTCTATCTGGGGGCAATCTTGCCCTCAAGGGGCTATTTGGCAATGTCTGAAGACACTTCTGCTTGTCACAAACTGGTGAGAGAGGGGATGCTACAGGCACCTAGTGTTTGACCATGAGTACTGCTAAACATCCTGCAATGCAAAGAACAGTCCCTACTGTAAAGAATGATACAGCTTAAAATGCCTAGGGTGCGAAGACAGAGAAACCCTGCCCCAGAGTGAAGATGAATCCCAGAACAGAGTTGGCATCGTGTGGCCCAGACATTCCCCACTTCCAGGAGGTTTTTCCTTCTAATACCACCTTTGGAGATTCTGGGGTGTTATTGCTACTGAGACAAGTAAATTTTCTTGCTCCAGGTTTAGGTATTAGCTTCCCTGATTCCTAAATCAGAGAAACCTCCCAACTCCCCCCATTTTCCAAGTCATTAATACCAAATATTCATTGAGTTTACACTAATCCTGTAAAGTAAACTGCTCACCGGGAAGACAAAGATATTTGAGATGTCCCTTCCCAGAGATGACTAAGGCCTCAGCTGGAATCTCTGAGTTGTCATTGTGTTCACAAAAGTTCTTTTACAAAGGAACTTGAGGATTTGGGAAAAACGGGCCTTACCTCCCACTGTGATCAGGTAAACTCCCAGCTTCTCCTGGGTTACTCCCACACTCAGAAAGTCACTCTTGAGCTTTATAACAAATGCCTGTGACATTAACATCGACAATCTACCTAATGTAACCAATCATGGGATCTATAAATTCCTCTGTATTAATTATCCATGATTCTCAGATTGTGTTCTGTTTTGATTTCTTTGTGGGTTCATTTTTATTTCTCAACCACATGTTGTTTTCCCTTGAGAGTCTGAGGATGGGCTTATTTCTCAAGTTAATTGAATTTGTTGGAAAATCTGATCACTTAAGAGAATTCAATTAAGTTGATGTCCACAAATATTTACTGAATGTCTGTTACATATACTACAATTAAGATATGATTTTAACCAAGAAATCAGTGCAATAATTTGACACAATTTAAAAATGAGTATGCTTTTTCAGTTAAAATGTGTTAATCTTGTCAAAAGGGTGCCTGATAAGGTTTCTGGAATCAATACATCAACAAGTTGAAATTAAATCAATGAACATTTAATTGCCAAATTAAGATCAACAAATATTTATATTTACTATGCATAAGCAGCTGTTTTAAACACAATTAGAGTAGAGTAGGGTTAGGAGAAGAAAAAATGGGTAAAAGGCTCATAACTTCAAGTATTTTATAGATTAGGCCATTTTGGAGTTAATTCATTCCCATTTTTGTAAACAAATGTGTGTGTGTGTGTGTGTGTGTGTGTGTGTGTGTGTGGTGGCTGTATGTTTTACAATTTCATTGTCCTACTAACCAGTGAAATGTGTCCAACTGAGCAAGAGATGGATGTGGGAGTAATTCAACCTTTCCTTGTAAATTGCCTTAAAATGACTAATTGGATGTACAAAGTTAAATATTTTCCATAAAAAAATTGACATTTTTTTAGAAACTGTGAATAATTACAGATTTGTTGTTGTTGTTGGAGAACTATTGAAACAAAAATCAAAGCAAGAAACTATTGCATATCAAGTGATACTAAATGGAAGCAGAGAATGATTTCTTCCACACTGACCCCTTCCCTTTCCCAACTCCCTCCACCGCGTAAGTACGAATACAAAGAGACAGAGGGAAGGGATCTGGCTATTTCCATGAAAAATGACTCTCCCCTACAATCACCTTCTGTCAATAAAATGCTTATTTTCTGACATGTCAATTAGGTGATTCATAATCCAGATGACCATCCCCTTCCATTTAGTACTGTTGGGCTGGGTTAAATGTCTTAAGTGTTTACCCTTTATGACCAGTGGCTTGGATCTGTTCTCAGTCAAACTGGGCCATTCATGACATGTTTGCATGTAGGATTTCTCTTGAGGTAAAGTAACCATTATTATCAGATTTTAAACTGAACGACAGATTAGGACAGTGGCTTTGCCATCAGCAGTGAAGAATGCTTGCTTTACAGTACCGTGTATCCAAAACAAGTTTGTGGGATGAACTCAATGCAAAATAAATAGCTCATAATTTACAGAACCACAGTGAAGGGGGCTTGTGTGGCAGGACTTGGTATTTCAAAGGATTCTCTGTTGTTCAAAGGCCAGGTATTAGGGAGGGATCATTTGTTCTAGCATCTGAAGCTAATTTTCCAAGATCTGACTAATACTGAAGTAATCATTTTTAAAAATTGAGATAAAATTCACAAAACATAAAGTCCACACTTTAAAATATACAATTTAGTGACCTCTAGTAGATGATGTAATAATTTTTAAAAAAAGGTTAGCAATTAAAAATCTAAGGGTGATGAGAGGCATAAAAATAATCATGTTGAAAATTTCATTCATAAATATATTCAATTATATCTAACAAAGTTAAATAATTGTACTATTAATATACTAAAATGCCCTTTTGTACTGATACAAAGCAATCTACAAATAAATAATATGTTTCTATTCTACTGGAGGCACAAATTATTAGCCAGTTCTGCAATTACAGTTATTAAGGCATTTAAGCTTTAGTTCTGAAGAAAGACAGATGGAGTTTAAAATATCCACATTATCAAATTTCTTTACAAAGATAGCCTTTGGAGAACGTTGAAAAGAAATTTAAAAAAATTGTTCTGAAAACTAGAAAACACACCTTTTGATAGATAAAAATAAAGTTTTCTGAACACATAAGGTTGAAATTGAGATAAGACCTTTTTTTTTTGCTATTTTGGAGTAGATATTTGAATTAACACAGAACTCTCAACTTTAAAACATCAGAATACCATGTAGGTAAAATAGTCTGGTTAAATAAGCTCAGGAAAGACTTCTGGGTAAATTAGTAGAAAACTAGAGGATAAAAATTTTGTTTTGGCTAGAAGTAAATCCTCTTAACTAGTGATTCTCAGCTAGAAGTGGAATAGAAGCATGTTCTCATAGCAACAAATATAATGTCATTGAGACTCTCTTAAATTACAGCCCTCTCCGGCATCCTCCATTCCTGCCAAGATTTTTATTTGCCTTGTGGTCCAAGGTGAGCAACAGCACCCTCCCCAGGAGAGACCAAATGAAACTCTTAACCAACACAACTTTGTTAGACAGAAATAGCTTTTTTTTTTAATTTAAATCACAGTCAAGGTTTATAATAATTTAGACAAAGTTAGAGATTATTTCTGCATAATCTGTGAAAAAAAAAAAAGGGTTTACCAACGAATACAGAAAACATTTCAGAGAAAAGCATTTGACTTAACTAAGAGCCTCAGAGATGCCCTTCACGTGGAGGCCCAGGAGAAGGCAGTCCTCCTCTGTACAGGCCCAGCACAGCCAGGGCTCACAGTCCTCAGAAGCATCTGAAGTGTGCAGTGGCTCCAAAGCATCGGAGAGTGGATAAACTAACCAGTGTGTTTGCTCCTCATCCATCTACAGTCCCCAGAAGCTGAGAAAATGTCTCCTCGTGGTCCTAAGCAACAGACTGAAGTATCCCTAACAGGAGATGAAGTAAAGATCTGCATGCAGCTGTTTATTAAGATTGATGGCAAAGTCCAAAGTGATGTAGCCTACCCTGCTGATTTTGTGGCTATCATCAGCATTGACAAGACCGAAGGGAATTTCTGTTCAATCTATGACTCACTTCGCTGTTCATTATATTGCACCTGAGAAGGCCAAGTAAAAGCTGTGCAAAATGAGAAAGATCTTTGTGTACACAAAAGGAATCTGGTGATTCCTGATGCTCATACCATCCACTACCCTGGTAGCCTCATCAATGTAAACACCACTAAGATTGAATTGGAGACTGGCAAAGCTGATTTCATCAAATCTGACACTGGTAATCTGTGCGTGGTGACCAGAGGTGCTAACCTGGGAAGAATTGGTGTGATCCCAAAGAGAGCCACCCTCGTTCTTTTAATATAGTTGCCACCTGGCTCTCCAATATTTTTGTTACTGGCAAAGGCAACAAATGATAGATTTCTCTTCTCCATGGAAAGGGTGTTAGTCTCACCACTGCTGAAGAAGATGAAGGACTGGCAGCCAAACAGAACAGTGGGTAGAATGCTCCCTAGGTGACATAATTGGAAGAGTCTTTGTACTTAATTAAAGATAATGTAGCATGATTAATTGCAAACAAACAAAAAACAAAAACACACACACACACACACACACACACACACAAAAGAGAAAGGGAAGCTGGGATGGCTCAGTGGGTTAAGCACTCGCTTTGCAGCCCCGGAGACCAGGGATCAAATCCCGGCTCCGGCCCAGGCAGACCCACATGCTGAGCTGGGGAGTTCCCCTAGTTCAGTTCTTGCCGGGGCCCATGTGGGAGGCTCCTGGCCCAGTTCCTGCCCTGCGCAGCCCTATGCCCACCTGTGGAGTGAAACTATATGGAAAACTAATGCTGTCAACTATGGAGATTCCTCCTCCTTCTGTCTGTCTGTCTCTGTCAAAAAAACGAAACAAAACAAAAAAACAAAAAAAAAAAAAGAGAGAGAGAGACTAACTCATTGCAAGCACTTCGGCACTATCATTTACACAGAAAGAATTTGATTTCATTAAAATAGAACTGCACTGACCTCTGCTTGGCCATCTTCTTTACACTCTAATTATGTTTCCTAAGCAGCTGGGGTAAGGAGAAATTAATACAGGACACCTTGGGTTAAAACAGGGCTGTCAAACTCAATTAAAATACGGGCCATTTGGTGCAACAGGCAAGATTCACGTGGGCCACATCACATTTACAAACGTCGTCGGAACTGAGTCAGTGCGTTTATACACGCCCACAGGCCCCCAGGAAAGGCGCTGGGCCACGTGTATACTCGTCTTCAGTAGTTAAAGGGTTAATGAGGGAATTGTGTGTACGGTACTGCCTCGATTTCCCTAAGCTCTATTTTCTTCATAACAATTTTTTCTATTTTCATTTTATTTCAGAGCATCGTGGGCCACAAAAAATGACCTCGGTGGCCGCATGCGGCCTGCAGGCCGCCAGTTTGACACCCCTGGGTTAAACAAATTGAATTAATTTATGCACCACAGAACTTCTCAGACTCTTTAATTTGCTAATGACACTCCATAATGAATTTATCTGATGAGTAAATCTTGCCATCTTCTTGGTACTTTGATTTGTATTTTTCTTTTCACTTTTCATCTTTTTCTTTTCTTTCTGTATATTGCCTGTTCATATCCTTTACTTATTTCTCTATTGGATTGTTGATCTTTTTTTTTTTCTCATTTCTTTGTAGCAGTTCATTCCTTTTCTACTACAAATGTTGCAAATATTGTTATTCTGTCATTTGTCCTTGCACTTGATGGCATGTTTCTTGAAACAGAAGTTTTTGTGTTTGAATAGTCAAATTGACGTTCTTCTTATGATTTCTGGAGTTTGAATTTTAGAAAAGCCTGTCCCCACTCCAAGATGACAAAACAGTTTTTCTATGTTTTTCTAACAACTCTATAGCATTTAAAATATTTCAGTGCCCATAGAGCTTTCTACAGTGATAGAAATGCTCTGTATCCGTCCCACATCTTGTGGTGGTACCAGTGGCATGTGGCTATTGAACACTTGAAACATGGCTAGGAGAGCTGAGGAACTGAAGTTTTAATTTTATTTAATTTTAATTAATCAAAATTTAAGTTTAAATAGCTACATGTGGTTTATGTGTTGAACAACACCAATAGATCTTTATCTAAAATTTGTTTTTAAGGGCACTATGGTGTAAAGAGTTTTTCCTAGAGGAATATTCAATTATTCTAGCACTTTTGATTGAATCATCCTTAATGTTCTCCATTGATTTGAAAAGTTACTTATATAATTTGTCAGATTCTCGTGTATATGTGTCTATTTCTGAGCCTAATTTGTTTCATTGATCTCTTTGTCCATTCTTGAGCCAAGACATTATGTTTTAAATCACTCTTTATGTAGCTGGTAAGGATGTTCTGTCATTTTTCTTCTTTTTCAAAATTATTGGCACCTCTTGCATATTTCTTTTCTTCATGAAGTTTAGAATTGGCTTTCCAAAGTCCATAAAAATATTCTCTTCTAATTTTGATGGAGATATTGATGATAAGATCTATTTGAAAAATAATTGACTTTTATGATAGTACATTAAGCTTTCCCTGTAGCTATTTTAAAATAATTTTAGTCTGTAATTTTACTCCGATACGTATTTTTTGTTAGATTATTTCTAGACATTTTATATTGTTCTTGTTGGCATTGAAAATATTCTCTTTTGTCAATTAAATCTTGGAGTATAAGAAAGCTATTAATTTTTGCATGTTGAGCTCATGTCTATTTACCTTGCTGGATTTTTTTAGTTTTAGTCTTTATTATCTTTGATTTTCTAGTCAATCAATCAAATACAATGTCTTTGAATAATGCTAATAATATCTCTTTGTTTAAAAAATTTATACTCTTTCATATGTATCAGCTTTCCTCTTTATCTTTTTAACTCATGTTCTCTTAGTCTTACTCACCCTCTCTCCCTTATCATTAGTTTTTTTTTTTAAATGTCAGCTTTTCAATAAACACCTCTCTGATTACTTCATTGATAGTTCTACAACACCCTACTTACTTCTCTGCTTAGTTATTCTGTGTAGCTCTTGTCTCCATCTGACATGTTCTACATGGTATTTATTTGTTGACTACTTCCCACAGTAGAATGTAAGTTCTATAAAGGCAGGGCTTTTTTCTGTTTTGTTCATTGTATCGCTGCATCCCCACTGCCTTGAAGAGTGCTTGGTGTATAGTAATGGTTCAATGTATATATGACTTTTCTCCTTAGTTCTGTAAATATTAATTCAGATTTAAGTGAATGTTTAGCCATACTGTGTTCATGAAATAAACTCTCACTGGTATTGATGAATCGTTTTTTTATACTCTGTTGATTTTGAGTTGATTCTGAGCTTGACATTCTGCTCCTGTCCCTGACAGACTCTTTTGTCCAGAAGATGGGGCAGCCAGGGCCACCGTGTGGACCCCTGATGACCATGTTGTCCTGGGTGGTACTTTCTGCTGCCACCACCATGCAGGTCCCTCAGTCCAAGGGTATTGCAGGCAATAAGGATCTTCTACCCTGAGCAGCCAAGTCCTCCCTGTACCACCTCTTCCTGAATGTGGAGGGAAGGTTCATCATGGGCTGATTCCTGAGGAATTCTTCCAGTTCCTTTTGTGTAACGGGACCCTTTGTGGCACTGTGCTTATCTTATATTTTCTATCCAAAGAAATATTAATATATGTTATTACCCCTGAAACCAGCTCTGCCATGTCAACAATAAGTTTGCTTGTCTATGTATAATAGTTTAAAAAATAGGTGTCTCTACTTAGGAATTTGCTGACAAACTCAATGAGCAAAAAATGACCGAACTAGAAGAGGTGAAACAGGCTTCCATCAAACACATCCAGGATGAAATTAATCTGGATAAGTCACCACGGTCACTGGTTCAGAAGTGCCATTACCTTTTTGACATCCAGAGGAATAACGTTGTAATGGCCTTGGAGGTTTCTTACCAGGAGTGGCTGCAGAGAGTGTACAAAGAGGTGAAGAATCACCGGGACCATCATAACTCTTGTGCAGAAGATGATGTGTGGAAAGAAGACAAAGCACATGATAAACTGTGTGGAGCATCATGCGAAGCAGAGCAGGAAGAGGAGACAATTGCTGGTCGAAAGCTGCTTGCAAAGAAGGCCTACCGGTAAGCACAACTAGTTCTTCAAATGCACCTCACCTGACTGAGACCACTTGAAGCAGTTGAGTGGCTAAACGCGAACTAGTCTGTGTGGCAAAATTTTTTTGTACGAGGGTCTACGGAAGTTAGAGTTTTACCCTACCTGAAAAATGCAATGCTTGAGTTTCATCGAGTGAGTTAAAACGAACAATCTATTGGCCAGTGAGATGTTCCTTGTCCTCTTAGCTCTGCATTTTGACTTGATCCATGATCACTTTTGACTAAGCAGGTCGCTTTTAATGAAATTTGGTGCCTGGCTAAAGACTATGAAGTTATAGTTCAAATTTTTAATTATTATAATTCTATCATTTTTTCCCAAGCCAAACTGTATCTAGCTTTATTAGAGACACTTTTCATAAACAACCACAGTATTTCAGGCAGGACGTGGGCAGACAATCTTTAACAGTACACAACCATTTTCAAACTCCCCTTTTCAATGGACTACCCAAATCAGAAAGCCACTATAAAACCCAATGAAGTCTGCATTTCATTCTCTAAATTTTAGGTACAGTTTAGAGTGAGGGTTGACATTTCACATTAAGCATGTTGTTTAACAACTTTTCACAAGATGACACTGACTTTCAGAAAATGAAATGAAAATGGAAGAATTATCAACCTATAGTTCCATCATCTAAAAAAAGGAACTGCTTTCTTTTGAAGGATGTCATCTCAATAGTGATGCTAGAAAGTCCAGGTTGCCTGACATACTGGTATGCAATTTTGGGGGGATAGTTCCCAACAGGTCTCTGGGTTTAAGGGAGTCAAGTCTATGCTTAAGGTGGAAAGGGAGTAAAGGACATAAAAATCAATTTTAGTTTTTCTATTCCACAAGGTGTTTATGCCAAGGTGACTAATGTTGATCAACATCGAGGGATCCCTCCTCCCAGAAATCAAGAAGTATCTCAAAACTAGATGGGAAAGATGTTTTCTCCCATGTCAATCCAGCTTTGGAGACATTCTATCTATTAGTAATACATGTCCTGCCCCTCAAAACAACAATGAAGTGTTCTGTGTGCTAACAGCATAGCTTAAAAAACAACAACAAAAAAACAGTAAAACAAAATTCTGCATTTTTATAAAACTTGATAGAAAATAATATTTCAAACTGCACAGTCTCCAGAAGTACACAGTTATAAAAAATACACACAGTTCACTTGGCATCTCCAGCACCTTTGCTCTCTGTGCTGGTCTATTTCGGCACCTCTACTTTCTGCAGGGTTATCCCATCCTTGCCAGCATCAGCTTTTCCCCTTTTTTCCTTTGTGCACCTTCTCTCTGTTCTTTGCAGGGGCCTTTTAAGGCTCAGGCTCTGGCTTTGGAGAAGTAGGGTTAGCAGATCACCTTGCAGATCTTCTTTGTGGTTTGTGGTTTGTTGTCCACCTTGGCCTTTTCTCCTTTAGCTTACCTTTCAGCCTTTCTCTTGGGCATGATGGCGATGGTGGCGGGATGTGGGCACTGGATGTGAGGATGCAAGGGTGCGTGAGCTTTGGCAGGACTGGGGGTCGTTCTTGCCTCTTCTTCGCAGCTATCATTTGTTTATTAAAGTGACAGTTGAAACAAAGCAACAAATAAAAACAAACAAGAGGCACTCAAGCCACATCCCAAATATTTTGATAGGTTGCTTTCTTTGTCATATATTTCTTAATAATCTGTAGTCTCCTTTTTGATATATTAATTTTATCCAATAATTATTCAGAAGAGTGTTTAAAAAATTTAAATTACATGAATAGATATTATTTTATTTTTATGTTTATTTATATTTTTATCATGCTTAGAATCAGCACCCTATTTTTTCTTATTTATACAATTTAATGAGATTTAACCTATGGTTTGATAAATGATGTTTTCAATAAGTATGTCATGGGTGTTGGACAATATATATTTTCTTCCTTCATCAAGTACAGTTTTATGGTTATTCCTTACAACCTGTGTCATTGTTCCCTCTGAGTGGTTTGCTGATTTCAGAGCCAAGTGTCCTAAGGTCTCCTTTCAGGGTTGTGATTTGCATTTTCTATCATCTTTATTCTTTCTACCTCAAAACTATGTTATCAAGGCATGGCTAGTAACACGATGCTGACTCACTATTCTTGATTTTTAAGTTTTCTTTGTGGATTGTTACCTTTATTAAAAGTCAAAATAATTTTTTTGCTTGTTAATTTGTAGTTTCAAATTCTAATTTGAATGGTTTTGTCAAACTTTATCATTGTTAGCACTTTCTTGGTATATATGTGTATTTCTATCTTTATGCATTTAACTTTTCTCTATTACTTGCTAAATAAATTTATTATTTGCTGATGTCTATTCTAAATAATACTGGTAAATGATAAACTGAGGCATATTAAATATTTTTAGACTTTATTTAAGCAAGAATAAATTCTAAGGAGGCACATTATATAGGAAGTGGATGGGAGTATTGCTTCAACAGGAGCTGGGGAGAGACTTTTATAGGGAAAACATAGAAGCAAAGTAAGAAAATGATTGATTGGCAATAGCTTAAAGCCTTGTTGGCTGTTTATGATTGGTTGTTCTTAGTGTTTTGATTTCTTAACCTTGAGGTGTTTATAGGTTTAGATTTTGTTTTGCCATCAAGGCAACAGAACAACCTCAGCCTAATGGCCTCCTTATTTAATTAATTTAAGAATATATAAGCTGGATTCTCACTATGAAGTTTCTTTTTGTAACTGTAGAAATTTAACATATAAAGCTAGTAGAAAGTTAATGTTCCTAAACTCTAATGAACTTCTACAAAAAATAAGAAAAAGACCAATATATCAATATAAAATGCATAAGTGATGTGATCAAGGAATTGATAGAAAAAGAAAATCAAATGACCAATGGCACATGTGAAATAAAATTCAACCTTATTAATTTTCAGGAAATGCAAATTAAGATGACAATAAAACTATCTTTTGCCAAAAAGAGTAGTAAAAATCAGAATAACAAAAAATAAGAAGACTGGTAATTCACTGGTGGCAGGGATGTGGAATTCTCAAGTGTGATGAGTATAAATATAGGTGGTTTTATGTGTTATGATCTCAGTGCTTTTCAAATAAGCCTGAAAAGACTTTAATTGGCCCCATATTGGCTAATGCCTACTTCATACCAATTGGTTTTGGTGAGGTTGGTGGTTGGACAGAGAGCAGAATGCTATGCCCACTTTGGACCCATGAATTATGGCTAGAGGGTAGAATCAGGTTAGACCATGTGACTCTTAGAGTAACCACGGTGGGTAGGATTATGGAAGAAAGGAACAAGGGTTTAGGTCTCAGGAGAACATAGAGGGGCTTGCAGCACAGACACTATCACAGATACCAAACAAATTCACTTTACCATATGTAAAATCGAGGACATAATATAAAACATCAGATACACAAATTCATGAGTTAATTGCATGTCCACCTTTCTCAACTAAATATTCATTTGGAAAGTTTTCTTAGTTTCAAAGAAATGGAACCCAGATAAGTGAGCCAATGTATGTGATGTCTTGCAATCCTCAGATGACTGGGTAAGTACAAAAACCGGAGGTATAAATTACTTCTGAAATCATTAGAGAAAACTAGAAGCACGTGTCATGATTCTCAGAAGGAAGTTGGTCAGATCTATAGAATAGAATTCTAAATTCTTAAAAACAGAAGCTCATAAAAATGTCTAATTGAAACTGAGGCATTTCAGCAGTAATAAAGTGAAGAATTTCAGACTCCATTCAGCAGGCTTCTCACTCAAACCTGTGCAGTGTTTTTTACAATTTGGCTGAGATAGCCATACTTTCTTAATAAGTACTCCTGTAAAGCAAACCTTTACTCATATGGAATAAAAGGCAAAGGAGAATCACGGAACCATGTAATTTACAGCTAGAAGAAAGAGGAAAGAAGAGTGTTCTTTTTTAGTTAACAACCTGAATTATGGAAGATATTTAAGTATATGTAATTTTATAAATCTTAAGTACATGTTGTGAACTAAGATACAAATAGACCTCTGTAAGAAAAATGAGGCAAGAAAGAATGAAATTTACCTGGGTTTCACAACACAAAATAAGATACCGTAGTGTAATAAGAGAATCCAGCAGCTTTAAGAATTTTAACTAGCCATGTGTGCCCTCTTGGGAAATATAAGATTTTGGCATTTGAATATATTGCATTGTAATTTCTTGATTTTATGTATCTCACATATTAGCACACAGACTCTTTAAAAGGAGGTATATGTCTTACTCATTTTTGTAACTATCCTACTCAGAGCCCCGATTCCTCCCCTAATTATATTTGGTGCTTAAGCAGGATTTACTGAAAGACCAAGTGAATGATTGGATAGAGAGGATTTATATAGACTGGTCAAAATTTATCATGCCTCTGTCCCTAAATATTCCAAACTCCTCATGGATGATGTAATCAAATTAGGTACAAAAGCATCTAAGATGTCGGCATTTAGCACAAACTTGGAGTTAGTAGGGTACAACCGACTGAGACCTTCCTGAGTTTGTCACCAGCATGGAACTGTACCAGGCCAGAGTTGTAGACTCGCTCCTAAATCCATCGATCCTTTCTATGCAGCTTGGACAACCTCAAGTCCTGGTGTGCCTGGGACAGTCCCAATTTTTCCTGCTATCTTATTATTGGTGTCTCATTTCAAAAGTGTCTCGTTTGGAAAATAAATTATATGGTTACCCTATGTACAGCATCTTTTACAACCCTATGTTCCTGAACCTATACGCCCTTCTAAATATTGGAGATTCTATTATATTGAAATAGTAAAGGTTTTGTTTGTTTGTTTGTGTCTTGTTTTCTGTTTCTTCTTCTTTTTTTTTTCTTTCTGTGAACCAGAATGAACTCTTTTCCTATGCAGGTCTATAGAAAAGGCTTAGAGCTGTGGGAGAGTTGAATTTTACAGCTTTGGGAGATCTCCACATACTAGGACAATTCTGATTTCAGTAAGACTGCAAGTGACAAAAATATCTTTGTCTCCACATACTAGGACAATTTTGATTTCAGTAAGACTGCAAGGGACAAAAATATCTTGGTGTAGCTTTTATGAATCTGAGTTACTCTATTGCTTGACATTTGACCCAATTGGAAAGGAAAAAGTATCGGGTTTCTCTTGAGGCTTTGAATGTGAAATTCACCCACACTCTTGCAAAACCCACTGTCAAGAGCACTGATAAGGGCAATGGTGACAATTTGGTGCTTCATATGATTTCAACTCCAAGTATTAGGTATGTGGTAAAGATAGGTTTGAGACCTGTAGTGATGATTGTTCTAAGCTTTGACCTTTTATACCTGCTTATTCTCCTTTACCCCCACCCAGTCAGCCAGCCTGTCCCCACTCTGCCTGCTTGTGAGTTCTACATTCTTATTAACCTGAGTCATACATGCAGTTAGTAAGTCAGATATTTGTTTAACACATATTTATCAAATACTTGTCACGTGCTAAATCTAAGAGCATACAGATTTTTTGAAAGGTCTCTGCATTCTGGGAACTCACATTCTAGGAAATAAGAATAAAACATAGGTAGACCATTAAATTATAGCATGATAAGGACTGTAATGGTTGTCTAAAGTGTTATACATTTGAGGCAAGAATGATCGATTAACAGTTAAATTTGAGGTATTTTGTCAGATATTAAATACAAATGCCTTAAAAGCAGTTAAGAGTATGGACCTGGACTCACGAAAGAGGCTGGAGCTGGAGAATTTTGTCATTGGCAAAGAGTCCATAGTTAGAAGTGACCAGAATGGCACACAGTATAGCACAAAATTAAAAATTTCAGTCTCCGGAGCTAGACTAATTGTAGTACAATCTTACAGTGGTAAGATACAGAGGGCTTTCTGCTTCTCTTTTTGGACTGTTTTAATTATGGTTTATTTTAAATTAGTGGTATCCAAACTTTTGGCCTCCTGAGTCACGTTGGAAGAATTGTCTTCTAACTGATGAGCTAAAAAAAAAAAAAGTTACAAAAAAAATATTTTTCTTTTCTTTATATTTTTTAAAAATTTCTTGGGGTGTAATTGATATCAATTACATTATTTCCAGGCATGCAATTCTACATTACATTGTCTACACATTGCATTATGTGCTCACCCCCCAGAGTCAGCTCACTTATCTTAAGAATTTGTGTTGGGCCTCATTCAAAGTAGTTCTGGGATGCAGGTTGGGCATGCCTATTTTAAATCATTTCTTTTGGAGATATATAGATTTTATTATATATGTCAACAAATGCACATTAAACTCTTCAGAAGTCTTTCTTTCAGTGGTAAAAATTTTTTTTTAAACTTTTATTCTGGGTTAAAATAGATTTACTCTATTATATGATAACGCTTCTTTAATGAGTATCTATGTATCTATCTATGCATCTATCGATTATCTATCTATCTATCCATCTATCATCTATCTAATCTATCATTTATCACCAATCTATCTGCAACAATTGAAAGTATTACTTTCTGTGTTATTGTTGGTGAGAAAAAAAGTTTGTCATGTAAATGAACACATCATGGTACTATCTCCAAAGTTTCTATTGTTCTATTAATATCTCCACTTATCTCAAGATGCATAAGGCAATTAAGATTTTTATTTTGGAAATAACTTAGGGAAGCTAGTCCTGATTGGAAACATGTGAACAAAGAATCATCATCTGCTTTACTCTTTTTTACCCTCAGGGCACAGACTAAGAATAATACCAACTCTTACACTCAACATCTCTCAAACTAAGGCTTTTATCATTTCATAGTTCTTCAGTCCTAAAATCACTATGAATCTCTTCTCACTGCACTACTGGGGATCATAAAATTTTCTGCTTGGTCAAAATGACATAGGAAGGAAGTAGTGCAACTAGGAATAGTATTCAGGACTCACTCAAAGATCCTTTATAAATAATGTTTTTGTTTTCTTTTTAATATAATAACTTAATATAATAATGTTTTAGGGTGTGAATGATTGAAGATATTAGAATGATCTGCCATGACAGAGAAAACAGTGGGGAGGAGGTGTATATGTTTATATATCCTGGGTGACTTCCACATGCAGAAAATGAATTAAAAAATATAGATATATGTTATTATAGGAAATCAAAGATATGAATGATAATAATAAAAATAATAAAATATAATAGTAACATCTAGAAAATACTAATAATAATTATACAGGAATTATTATGTACTAATTATACTTTTTTTAAAATATATTTTATTTATTTATTTATTTTTGACAGAGAGAGAGAGACAGAGAGACAGAGAGAGAGAGACAGAGACAGAGACAGAGAGAGAACTGAATTGGGGGAGCTCCCAGCTCAGCATATGGGTCCGCACGGACCGGGGTCGGGATTCGATCCTTGGTCCCCGGCGCTGCAAAGTGAGCGCTTAACCCACTGAGCCATCCCGGCTTCCCCTGTACTAATTATACTTCTAACCATTTATTTCTTATTGTTAAATTTATTGGGGTGACATTGATTGATAACAATTACATTGTTTCCAGGTGTACAATTCTACATCACATTGTCTATACATTGCATTATATGCTCACCATCCAGAATCAGCTCTCTTTTCTTCACCACTTATTTAACTTTCTCAATAACAACCTTATAAGGTAAAAACATTATTATCCCAATTTTGCTTATGAAAAATTAGAGGCAAGACACTCAAGAGTTCTCTTGAAGCAAATCTGGGATTCTAACTTGATTAAAACAGTTTTATTTCAGGGCGAGGTTTTTCTCACAGGTGTATGAGAAATGGTAATGGGAATTATCAGGAAAAGGTGATAACAAAAATTACTTAAAAAAACAAGTTTTAAGGCAAATGAACTTACTATATGCATTTGAAATTACATTCCTCTTTTGAGACAGGGTTGGGTTTGGCTCAGGAATGGCACAAAGAACACATTCTAACTAGCTGTGAATCCTTTTCTGGGTCTCTTAGTCTCATTCAGGCAACACATGCCATCTTCCTGCACCAGCCTGGCACTGGGCAGTGCTGATGGGGACCCTCAGACGATCTCTTCAGTGGTAGATCCTCTCGATGCCCAAGAACTTGTTACACTTCAAAATGATGCTTATTTAGGGATTGAAGAAAATAACTTGGTAGTATATTTAAAATTGAATGCTGAGGACTTTTAAGCATGTTTTCACTTCCTTTTATGGTTTTGGAAGGAGGAAGAAAAGCCATGTAGTGTATTTTCTTTACTATTTTAGAGACAAATGAACAATTCTGTGCTTCTACTTTAGGCATTTTTCTGCACACTGTTGATGACTGAGTCAAATAGTTCTGATGAATCAAGCAACAGGTTGGATGGGCACAAGGTAGCTGCCTCAGGATACCACTGTGCTGAATGTTTTGTGCAGAAACATGAACATCAGAATGATGGCTCCATGGGTAACTGCTGAGAGGTCAATGTATGTAGGGAAAAGAATACAATTGCTGAAAATAGACGTCCAAGGTTGGAGCAGCAGCTCTCTAATATAGTAGGAAGGTGGCCATGAACAATCGCCTGGGATCTTTGGGCCTCAGGTTTTTGTGTTTTTCTTTTTTCATGAAATGGAAAGAATATCTAGTTTGTTGTCAATCGTAGGATTAACTGAGACAATGCACATATTTTAAAATAATTAAGTGATAAGTTAATGTTTTATTGATGGTAAAAATAGTAATAGACACTTATTACTTGTTCTGCAAATATCTATTGAGTGACTACTGTGTGCCAGGAAACTTCCAGGCATTCATGATACAAGAGTGAGTGAGTTAGACTTTCTAGTGGGGAAGACAGACAATGATTAGGTAACAATATACATTTTCTTTTGATAATAACAAATTACTTCAAAAGTTAGCAGCTTGAACCAACAAATATTTATTACCTAACTCAGTTTCTGAGGGTCAGAAACCCGGGAATGGCTTGGCTGGTAATTCTGTCTCAGTTTCTCATGAGGTTACTGTCCAGGTTTTGGCTGGGGCTACAGTCGCCTCAAGGCTTCACTGTCCTGAAGGAACAACTTCCAATCTCACTCATGCGGCTGTTGTCAGGAGGCGTTAAGACTTCATTCAGCACATGAGCCTTTTTCATAAGGCTGTTCACAACATGGCGCCTGGTTTCCTCCAGAGTGAGTTATCAAAGAATGTAGAGAAAGAGCAAGCAAAATGAAAACTGTGGTGTATTGTACAACCTACTCTCAGAAGTGATAGATCAACTGTGGTGCAGTGTGGGAAGGAACTATAGAGGATGTGAGTGGCAGGAGGTGGGGATCACTGGGGGCCATTTCAGAGGCCAACTATCACAATACCATAGTACATGCAGTAAAAAGTGCTGCAAAAGTAATACAATGCTGAGATAAAGAATGGTATGGGGGTGAGGCATACTTTTGATAGTGTTTCTAAGGAAGTGACCCCTCCACTGGGACCTAGAGCCAGCCATAGGGAGGTCCTGGGACCTGGGCAGAGGCACTTCAAGCAACAGCGGGTGCAAATGCTCTGAGATGAAAGAGGTTAGTACTTTTTTTAGGAATTGTTAGAAAGATGGTGGAAATGAATAACTGTGAAGGAGAGAAGGAGTGACTTAAGATGCCACTGAAGGGTTGGGCAAGGGCCAGATCATAGAGGCCATGTCTAGGCTGACCAGACATATCATTTTAAATGGACAGCAAATAACAGTTCTGTCCTATTTCAAATGGTACATACGGTCAGCCTACTGACACCTTGAATTTAGCCTGGCAAGACTAGGCTGACCATATGTATTATTTGAAGTGAGAAATTACCATTGTTTGTTGTCCTGTTTATATTAAAATGATACATCTGGTTAGCCTACATATAGCTGTGGTAATGGTGTTTTTATGTCAAAGGTTTTTAAAAAATATCTATATGGCCCTTTTGGGGATCTGGATAGAAGGTGAGCAAGAATACAAGCATGGACAGCAATTTTCAAGTTATTCTAATAGTCCGTAGTCTAGGTGAGAGGTGATGGTACCGGGTACAAATTGGTGACAGTGAAGATGAAGAATGGTGGGAATTACAGTTGTATCTTGGAGGAGAGGCTTTCAAGATGTGCTGATAATTTTACTTCTTCATTCCCAGTTTGAATGTCTTTTATTTCTTTCTCTTGCCTGATTGCTCTGGCTAGGACGTACAGTACTATGTTGGATAACAGTCATGACAGGGGGCATCCCTGTCTTGTTCCTAACTTTAGTGTATCAGGTCTCATTTTTTCACCATTGAGTATGATATTAGCTGAGGCTTTGTAATATATGGCTTTTATTATGTTGAGATATTTTTCTTCCATAGCCATTTTACTAATTGTTTTTATCATAACTGGATGTTGTATCTCGTCAAATGCCTTACCAGGTTTTGATATCAGGGTAATGTTGGCCTCATAAAATGAGTTAGGAAATAGTGCCTCTTCAATTTTTTTTGCAAGAGTTTGAGGACAGTTATTAAATAATCTTTGAAAGTTTGGTAAACTCATAGACACAGACAACAATTCGGTAGTTACCAGGGAGAAGCAGGGAGAGGGGATGGTAGAAAAGGAAAAGGGGGTTCAGATATATGGTAAAAGGAGAACTGACTCTGGGTGGTGAACACACAATACAACACAGAGATGATGTATTATAGAAATGTACACATAAAACCTATATAATTTTACTAACCAATGTCACCCCAATAAATTAGGTAAAGATAAATAAAAATGGCAAAAGACATGTGCTGATGAATTGAAATTACTATATGTGTGTGTGATAAGCACAGGATCAATAATAATTCCCAATTTTCTGTTGATGGCAATTACATGGAAAACTGTGGGTTGAAAGGGTTTGGTTGGGGGAGGGGGTTAGTGAATCGGGGGTCAGACAGAATCAAGAACACCTTTTTGGCCATGGTACCTTTGAAATAGGTACGAAATACAACTAACAAGAAGGCAGTGGTATATATATATGAGACTGAGGCTTTGAAGGCAGGTCTATGAATTTGGGAGTTATTACCATAAATATGTTTTTAAAGCCATGGAATGAATAAGACCCTCTAACAAGGGTGTAGATGAAGAAGCAAAGGGCCCAGGGAACCATAACTTTATTCTGGGGATAAATAAATGACATTAACCAATAGCACTCTGTCCAGTTCTGCCCATGAGTGCCAAGAACATGTATGAAAGAAGGAAGGAAAGAAAAAAGGAACAAAAGAATGAGAGATAAGGACACACACACACACACACACACACACACACACACACACACACACACACACAGGAAAAGACAGGAAGGAAAGGTTTGTCAGAGGAGCCAGCTAAGTGAGCAGAAAGCGTGGCTGTGAAGCGGGCAGAAAACAAGATGAGGGTGGCATTCTGAATGAAGGAGGGAGTGGTCGATGGTGTCAAAGGCTGTTGAGACACAAAAGTGTTCTTTGGATTTCTTTACAAGGAAATCATTCGTGACGCTCACAAGGCAGGTTTTAGGAAATGGTGAGTGAAACCGTAGAGGACGAAATAGTAGATGGGAAATGGAAGGAGGAGACAAGATACACAACTGTTGTAGAACTTTTGCAACAAAGGTAAACAAATACAGCAATAGCTGAAGGGGAGTGAGGGAACAAGTGTGTGCACGCGCGCGCGTGTGTGTGTGTGTGTGTTGTGTGTTTCAGGATGTGTATTTTTATTATTTTTTATTTTTTAATTTATTTTTATTATTATTATTTTATTTTTTATTGTTAAATATAATGGGGTGGCATTGGTTGGTAAAAATCAGATAGTTTCCAGATGTACAAGGCCCCATCACATCATTCTTGCATTGCACCATGTACCCACCACCCAGAGTCAGCTTCCCTTCCATCACCATATATCCAGTGCCCACTCCCACCTCCCCCTACTACTCGCCCTCCCCCCTCTTTCCCCCTCTCCAGGTAACCAACAAACCATTGAATGTGTCCATAATGCTGGTGCCCTCTCCCACCTCCCCTCCTTCTCTCCTCCCCCCCTCCGCCCCTTCTCTCAGGCAATCACCAAGCTATTGAGTGTGTCTATACTAAGGATGTGTTTTGTTGTTGAAAACGAGAAAAAGAGACTTCTGAAGAGCAAGCAAGGAAGAACAAGACAGGATAACTTCTAGATAATATGTGAGAGGCAAAATAACCATAGAAACAACTAGATTAAAATCTTTTGTCTTCTTCATCACTACCCTTCTCAACGACAAAAAAAAAAAAAAAAGATTTAAAAAGTTTATTTTGGAGAGATCAAAGATGGCGGCATGAGAGGAGAACGCCGATAACTGCCTCGGAAGGGCCTTGTGAACAGAGGGGAATCCACAGGGGAAACCCTGAGAAGAAACCTTAACTAAAAGAACCACACAACGCAGAACAACACACAAAGGTTAGAGAAAAAAAGGGGAGAGCAGGAGAGGGAAAGGGAAGCAGCGGTTCGGGGACAGAGACTCGGAGCGTGGCCCGGGGCTGGCAAAAACAAAGGGGGATTGGGGGACTACAGTCAAAGTGGAGCTGGATAGAGGGCGGGCTGGAAGCCGAGACCTAGGGAGCGTGGAATCCCCACAAGACTGTGGACAATTTAACATCCGAACTCAAGGGACAGCACGCAGTGCCCTAATCAGATCACAGAGCCTAAAGTGGAGCAGGGACTGTGGAGCAGGGCGGCTGCACTTCCCGGCGGGCGGGGTGAGAGCAGGGCACCAGCCCGCAACAGCTCAGCACCCCTGATTTACGGAGGAGATTGACTGTGAAGGAGCGCCTTCTGAGGACAGGGCTCTTGGAGTGAGGGCTGGGGCTTGAGTGGGCATAGCTGCATTGGACGTGCTTGGAGTGAATCCGGTGGTCTCAACAGAGCCAGGAGCGTAGAGCAGCTGCCGCCCGAGCTACGGCCTGTGCGCACAGGGCTTTCGGCGCCCCACCCACAGGGCCGCTGTGGCACCTCTGCATGCATGCACCCGGGCTTTTGGTGCCCCACCCACCAGGCCTCCGTGGGGTCGCTGCTTGCTTGACAGCGTGCAATTGGGCTTTTGGTGCCCCGCTCACCAGGCCGCTGCGGCGCCTCTGCCAGCGTGCAGGTTCCCAGCTGGGCTTTCGGCGCCCCGCCCACTGGGCCTCCGCAGCACTGCTGCCTGCTTGCCAGCGCGCGACAGGGCTTTTGGCTCCCTGCCCATCAGGCCGCCGCAGTGTTGCTGCCTGTGCGCAAGACCAGCTTTCGGCGCCCTGCCCACTGGGCCGCTGTGGCACTGCTGCCTGCTCGCATGTGCGCAACTGGGCTTTTGGCATCCCGCCCACCGGGCTTCTGGGGCGTTGCAGCCCGCTCGCGCAGCTGGGCTGCCCACTGGGTTGCCCCGGTGTCATTGCCTGTGCGCAGGACTGCGTGGTCGACTGGGGCCTCTGCCAAGCCCCAGCCCATCCAAGTGCTGCCCTGCAGGTGTGGCTTACAGATATGATTAAAGGAGGGGCAGCCAGGCAGAAGAGAGAAAGATCAGAGCTCCTGCGCCCCAGCCGCACTGAACCACCAGCCCCCCTGCTGAAAGAGGAAACTGCTATTGTGTCTTAGGCCCGCCCTAGCTCCTACTCACATGCCCCCACCCCTGGCCACACCTTTACTACCCTGCTATCTAACAGCTAAGACAGCAACCTGAAGTGCCCCAGGACACAGAAACTGTCTGCTTCCCCCAACCCTCTCCCAAAATCTCCTTCTCCCACAACTGAGCCCAAAAGAAACAATAAAGAGAAGCCCATCTGATAGGCAAACCCCCAGAGGGAAAACAGACTCATGGGTAAAGCAAAAAGAACCACATCAAACACAATGCACACCTCAGAATCCAGAGCCCCTCCAGAAGATCAGGGGCAGTCTTTAGTAAAGGACCTTGCACACTTGGAATCAAATGTAAGTGAAACAGAATTCAGGGCTGCATTAATCAAGACGCTCAGAGAGCTCACTCAATGCTGGAAAAGTACCCAGACACAGTTAAATGACCTCAACAAGAAATTTTCTGAGCAAAGTGAGTACTTTCCCAACAAAATTGAGAAGCTAGAGCAGAACCAAAAGGAACTCCTTGAAATGAAAGGCATCATGGGAGAGCTGAAAAAAGAACTGACCAGCATAGGAAACAGGGCTGACCAGCTAGAGGAAAGGATGAGTGAAATTGAAGATAGAAACATGGAAATGTCACAGAGGGAAGAAGAAAGGGAAAGGAAAATCAAGAGAAATGA